>JAZEWT010000028.1:6273598-6294667 GCA_036362905.1 Mordacia mordax
ACGCCCTGTGTTTCCGGGATAGGCTCCGGCTCACCGTGACCCTATATAGGATTAAGCGGTTTCAGATAATGAGATGAGATGAGGATTCCAAGCCCCTACCCAAGCGTGGACATACGTACATACGTACATACATACATAAAGCACTTGCTTCATTGCTTATAGATTAAGGCAAGGCCTTAAGAGTACCAACCAACGCCAGCACAACGAACTAGAGGGTGGTGTGAACATGCAATGCCCAGACACATTTGGCTCTAAGCTCCTCACCGCATGTGGTGGATCTTGAGCGTTGACCCCTTGTAGCTCATGGCCACGGAGCCAAACATCATCTCTCCCAGCATCTTCACGTCGGAGCCCATGCGCACATACTGCGGCAGGAAAATGAAATGCTTTAATACATTCACCTCCAAAATTAGTATAAGCAGTATATGATAACGTCTCTGGCTGACCTGAGAATGCCTGGGAATACCCCAATAGCTGGAATCCGTCACTAGGGTAATCCAGGTCTGGTCCATCTTACTCAGCATGCTGCCGCTGTGACCCTCAAGAAGAGAGGTGTAAAATAAATAAAAAAATGGATGATATATAATAATGATACGTACACAGTCCCTTTGTTACCCCACTGCCTCCCTGCACTGTGGATTGTATGGGTTATTTAATCACACTTCACTGCACTCATCGGTGTTGAATGTGGACAACATAATTGTTGTTGCACTACACCCTGCTGCCGAGAGTATGTCTGCAGTCGATAACACGTGTTGTCAAAAGCGGTTGCTCAGACCTTATTATGGGGACACCCTTGCTTAGCGTCTGAATTCTGGAGATAATGGCCTCATGGTTTATTTATTCATAGGTATAAGTATATTCATCCCTTTAAGCATTTATATGACAGTTATAAATGTAACATTTTCTTGCTGGCAAATGAAATCTACATTCCCAATACAAGCATATGTAGTAGATCGCCTGTTAACTAATTGCTTAACAGGCCTCTGTGTTCACTTACTGACCATGCCCTGTTAAGTATGGGCTTAACAATGACTACGCGACCACCAATATTGGCCAACATATACCGTATACAGTACTAACACACTTGGGCTCTGAAGTGGTCTAACCAGGCCTCAGCCAATTAGCAACGTCCATTTACGAGCGCTGGAGCATTGTTTAGCACAGCAGACAAAGCTTGATGCCTTATTTAAAAAAAAAAGCTAAGATTAGAGCCAACAACTTCTCAAGCCAGAACCTCAAATAATATTTTAACTTCCATTACCCCTGAAGCACCACGGGTTCTAATGTTAATAATAATTGCATTTATTAAGCGCCTTTCACCCGAGGGTCACAAAGCGCTGCACAGAGTTGCGAAGAAAACGGCGCGTCAACAACGACATATGAACGGAAAAGCGACAACATTTTTGGGGTTTTTTAATAAATGATTTTTACTTACTTATTTAAATAAGAACAACATTTATTTAAATAAGAACAACATGTAAAACAACAGAACAACATGTAAAATATGATCGGACTTTCAGCTGTAATTTTAA
Source organism: Mordacia mordax (assembly GCA_036362905.1). Lineage (NCBI taxonomy): Eukaryota > Metazoa > Chordata > Hyperoartia > Petromyzontiformes > Petromyzontidae > Mordacia > Mordacia mordax. Next base: position 6,275,134 of record JAZEWT010000028.1, read on the forward strand.
AATGCTAAATTATCAGTGTTTATAATACAGATATTGGGAAATGGTTTAATGTAATATTTATCGTATAATAATAATAATTGAATTTCTAAAGTGCTAATTCACCAGAGGGTCACAAAGCACTGCACAGAACCGTGGAGAGAACGGCACAATAAAAACAAGATCAGAATGGCAAATCAGCAATAACGTTTTTCTCTGGAGTTTTTTTTTACAAATCCGAGCTGCAGAGAGAACGGCATGTCAACAACATCAGGACAGTTCAACTGAAAGTCAAACAATAGTAATAAATTATAGGAGGACAAAAATTCTGCAACAAACAAGGAATAAATGTTCCCGAGCAGGCGCAGGTAAGAAGAGAGCCATCATCCCAGCACGACAACACTGAGCCGCAACAACAGTCCTAGCCGGAGGAAGGAATCTTTCCGAGCAGAAGCAGGTCGGAAGAGAGCCATCATTCTGGTACGACAACACTAAGCTGCATCAATAGTCCCAGCCGGAGGACTTGGAAAGCCTTACGGAACAAGTGGGTCTTCAGACGAGATTTCAAGATGACCAAGGATTCATCTGACCGAATATCCAATGGAAGGGCATTCCAGAGTCTGGGAGCAGTGCACGAGAATGCTCCGTTACTCAACAAATGGAGGTGCGACCTGGGCACATGCAGCAAGCCCATATTGGAGGATCGAAGTTCTCGTGTTGAGGAAGGTGCCTGAAGCAGGTCACGGATGGATATCGGAGCAGCGCTAGAGAGAGCCTTGTAGGTTAAAAAGAGGATCTTGAATTCAATCCTGTATTTAACAGGTAACCAGTGGCGAGACATCAGTACTTGGGATATGTGATCGTGGATTGGTGTGCGAGTGAGGACTAGCAGTCACATTCTGCACATGTTGGAGACGATTGATCAGGTTGGCAGGGGTACCAGAGAGCAGTGCATAGCAGTAATGGATTCGTGAGGAGTGGCTGACAAGGTGTTTCAGAGTCTGACTATATTTCTGCGATGAAAATGGGCTACCTTCGTCACCTTGTGATGTGTGTCTCAAAGGTGAGTGAGGAATCAAGAGTCACACCTCGACTCCAGACTGCCTCAGCAACTTCAATGGTCTGGTTGTCAAGCATCAATTGGATGGGTTCAGCCTTGGACAATTGGTGCGGGGTTTCATCAAGCAAAACTGCTGTTTTGTCACCATTCAGTTTTAGAAAATTTGAACTGAGCCAGGCCTTAACGGTTGACAGTGAGGATGACATGCAATGACCAGATGCATTGATGGATGACTTTGCAAAAATATAGATTTGGATGTCATCGGAAATAGGAATGTTAGCTGAGATTGATGCTGCGCAGGATATGGCCAAGAGGTTGTATGTAGATGCTGAAGTGGAGTGGGCCGAGAACTGAACCCTGAGGAACACCAAATAAAACAGGATGGATCTCTGAGTTTTGTCCTCCGAAGCTGACAAACTGCTACCGGTCAAACAGGTAGGAGCTCAGCCAATGCAGGGCACAGCCAGAGACCCCTATACCCTCCAGTCGCTCAAGTATGATCGGGTGGTCAACGGTATCAAAGGCAGTGCTCAGGTCCAGGAGGACAAGAATACTTGGCAAGCCTTCATCAGTAGCGACGAGTAGGTCATCAACTACTTTTACCAGAGCAGTTTCAGTACCATGGCCGAATCTGAACAGAGATTGGAAAGGATCGAGGTCATTGTCAAGAAGGTGTTTCTGGAATTGCGCGGCTATGGCACGTTCAAAGAGCTTAGAGATGAATGGTAGCTTTGAGATGGGGCAATAATTACCAGGGATGCTACAATCGAGACTGTCCTTCCAAAAAGAATGCATTGATTAACCGTGTTTCTTTTAAAAGTATGTGTTTATAATGTTGTTAGTATCTTTATATATTAATAACCATTACTTAAATATTAAAAAGTAGTTTTTGTGTGAACACAGGTAACTTTCCATGCTGCCAGACGGAATTAAACCTTCAACACGGATTTCTTACGCTTGCTTAACAATCACTTTCGTGAACTAAATAACTGTTGTTAAGAGGTGTTATACTGTATCTAAATGTTATGCTTACAGATATTCTAAGCTGAGAGAATTAATACAAAACCAAACAAGATAAATCTCTCATCTCATCTCATTATCTGAAACCGCTTAATCCTATATAGGGTCACGGTGAAGCCGGAGCCTATCCCGGAAACATAGGGCGTAAGGCAGGAATACACCCGACGACGGGACGCCGGTCCATCGCCGGGCATTGCGGGACAATTTTAGTCTGCGAGCCAATCAACCTATCCAGGAGCATGCTTTTGGACTGTGGGAGGAAACCGGAGTACCCGGCGAAAACCCACGCGGACACGGGGAGAGCATGCAAACTCCACACAGAAAGGCACCGGAGCCGAGAGACTCGAACCCGGGACCTTCTTGCTGTGAGGCGTCAGCGCTAACCACTGCGCCACCGCGCCGCCCACAAGATAAATCATATGAGACAATACTAATACAACTAAAATATCCATCACCTGATGTGGCAAAACAGAGCTACCGTATGATGATTAAAACAATGTTAGTGAAGGAAAACTCATAATAAATACTACTTATCATGCCTAGTTTTCAATAGTGAGCAGCACCTTCAAGAACTCTGAAGTGCACGTGAATAGCACATCCAAATCACACATTTTAATTTGAATGCACAATACATTAACCCAAGACAGTACATGACTGCTCCAGCGAAGTCTAGTGCCCATTTCAGCAAAAGATTCACAGTCTGTCATTCTGAACCGACAATGGCTATGCACCAAAATTAGGAAACTAATAATAGCCACTTTCCATCATTTGGTATGTTTACTTTGCTTTGCAGATCACAACTTCAACCCAAAGAATTTGAATACAAGTCTGTATTGAGTTACTGCCAATCGAGGCTCATTTTTGCCACCAGCTCATTTGTTCATTTTGGAAGATGATGTGAGGTTCTGTTTTCATTCTCGAGTCAATGACCTTAGACTAGATGCCATGTGAATGAGGGCAGGCATACAAATTGGTGGGTTACAAAACACAAGCTTTGTTAAATTTAGCCAGGGGTCACACTGGGATAACAGCAACCTGTTTTATTTCAATCCTGCCTGCCACAGTGGGGTTGTGACATGAAAATTGTTATCTTAGAAGTTGTCTATATCGAAATTTTGTTTGGGTTACGTCCTCACGGAATCATGTTTTACGCATTAAGCCGGTAAAGCTTTGCGAGTGAATATATTGTGTACTGACCAAAAAGTGTCCAATTACATGACATTGGATTATAAGTGCCCAATGACAAACAGTGGATACCACAACCATTTACCCAGGAAAGCATCATGTGACACCAACACAATTATTGGAAAAACAAAGGTAACTGTAAAAGTACAACTATTTAACGAAGAAATTATGGTCAGATGGGACAGAGCTTTGTCAGATTAATCTGCATCAACATGACCTGTCACAATGCAGCCCAGACTGCATTTGTAGCCTCACGATGCATATAGCTGAGCCAAAGCTGGTCTAATCCTCGCACCACCTGACCCAAACCTGACCCAATCCAGAAGAACTGGCCCGAGGCGAGCCCAACGTGGGGGCTGGCCTAAGGCGTTCCATCCCAAATCATGCCCAGTCCTACCTGGTACTTGGGCTGAGCCTCCCCGCCAGACAGTGTCTGCGAGGAGGAGGAGGAGGAAGAATTGGAGCTGAGGCTCACCGAACTCCCGCCATTTGCGCGGCACCGGCCCAAGCCTCTCGCCGGTTCATCCCTCTTCTGCGACGCGCACACACACACAGCACACGAATAGCAAGCACCGTTAACGATGTGTTACAAGCGTGAAGTGGCCAGGTGGCTCACATATCTCAGCTGCTGCTGAGACCCTGTGTTCGAATCAAGGTAGCTGCAGATTGTGATTGAACAGAGTTCCCAAGCACAGCGAGTTCATTTCTGCCAGGCCCAAAGTGACTGACAGATACCCATAACCTCACAGAGAATAAAACACTCACATAGAGACCTATAAATTTCTAGATATATAAACACAAATACCACATTGTGATGAAAATGGGTTTTCAAGAACAGCGAGTTGATGGTCTCAGCTTGGTGGCCAATGACTGCACATACAAAAACAGTCTTTTGCTTGGTTGCAAAAGGCTAATGATAAAAAAAATCCCACTCATAGCTAGAAGCATACACTTCACACAAAAAATACACACTTTTATGGCATGAACACAAAACACACGTGAGCATATTCAGCTATTTAAATGCTTTGGACTATGACTCACTGACAAGAACACATTCCCTAGCTCTGGTCCAAATGTAACACAGCCACCCACCCACTCTTTGCCAAAGACTCGCAATAAACTCGGGCTTGCGGAGAAACAAAACAAACCGCCACCAGATAAACGCACGTGAGTCACGTACGGCTGGTGAACCAATGTCCGTGTCGACAAAAGGTGGGTGAATGTATGACGACTTGGCGACACAGGAGGGAAGCCGCCAGGTGCAATCGTGCAGGTTACCAAGTGGGATGAGTAAAGCTCACGCGTGAGGCCCAGCCTTGGCAACAGGTTTCAATGATAACACAACACGGCCATTGTCATGCCCAGAGGAAGGTGTGTAAGCAATAGCGCGTGACAGGTTGTTTTGACAATGACCTCAGCAAAGGTTAGTCACCGTTTGAATCACTAAGAGACACGTGGTCGAATTTTAACTGCATTTGAAACGCAATGCACAGCTTGCATATAACATGTTATAGCCTTTAACTGACTACTGGGACAAGTGTTGTCGGCGAAGGCCTATTATGGCTGGCAAGGCATGAGAAGCAATGGTAACGCACGCATCGCATCTGTCCATATGTCTCTCCAGTGCTATTTTTACACACCACACCAGGATTTTATATAATGCTGCGTTCACCGAAGGCAGGCAAATGACTGGCTCAATATAACTAACCAGTTATGTTGGTAATGGCCAGGAATCGATCTGAGGTTGCGAGGTTCATAGTGAAGTTCACTTGCCACGGTCACGCTGCTCCACAATATATATTCCCCTTCGAGGGCATTGAATACTACTGGAAGAAATGCTGTTAGTGAGCACATATTAAGGCCATCTGCACTCACAAAAGCAAGGCTAGCTCGTCGCTACATGTGGTTAATGGGATGACGTCCCGGCCATTACCGACATTGCATGATGTACAGCTGCCTGCTACGTTCCAGTGATGTTATCATCTAAAAGGGACACGCTAATTGGGTTGTAATTTGGGCGGAGAGACACACACGTGCACCATCATATTTCATTTAGGTATCGTAATGAATTTCTTCGGAGTGCTGTATGTGTGACACAGGGCTGAGCTCGCCTCTTCTGTCAAATATCCTGGAGGAAAAATACTAAAATACACACGATGAGAATCAAAGTTTCCGTGTCGGGCGTTGAGGTGGTGTTAAAGCAGTAAAATGTAATCCAAAGAGGGCGTCACGCTCCTCTCAAATATCATTGCGATGCGGTTGCCTTGGTTAAGCTTACTTTAAACAATAAATGCAACATTCACGGAATATATAGTAGGTATGTGTGTAAATAGGCACAGGTAGCATGGATGAGTAGACAAAAATACACCTCTCTCTGATGAAAGCTCTTCCGCCAGCAGTGGCATGTGCAAGCTATTACAGGGCTGCACCTTACATATATAAATTCGTTTGAATAAATTACACGCTCCATGCAGCGATGGCCACGACTTGGCTGTGAAACATTTTCGTCAGGAATATCGAAGAAACACTGGACACAGCTCTCATCGAGCAGTGAAAACCGACACTGGAACATCTTCTTTCAGAATCATTGAGAGGCAATAGATTTTTCAACACACCAGCTTTACATGCAAGAAACGCAGTCATATACAGACCACAGGCAGCAGACGTCTGGCGAACGGCCTCTATGGTCGTGAGAATACCACTCGGCGATAAATATTTTGAATGCTAATCGAAATTTGGTTTTCCGTTTACATTTTGAAAACCTGAAGCGGTCTTGAAAAATCTGGACACACGCCAGTAAGAGCAGGCGGGTTGTAACAACAAAACAGAAGGGATTATCGTGGCAGCTTCAGAGGAGGAAAGCACGTGAGCTGTGTGTGTTTATTCTGGAGGGAACTTCTGCATTCAAGCTCTGTACGAGCGCGCGCAGAGCGAGTTGTGGGGCGCTTGGTGGTGGTATGCCGTGCGTGTGAAGCAAGGTCAAAGGGCTGCAGATCTCACTGGAAAGAAGCCGCTCTGCAAGGGAAATGGGTTGGTTGCACAAAATTCACAAGCTGTGTCAAAGAGTCACTCAGCCAAAATGTTCATTCCGTCCGAAGAGTGCACGTAAACACGTAATAATATTTGCACTTTCGGAGCGCTTTTCACCCGAGGGTCACAAAGCGCTGCAGACAGCTGTGGAGAAAACGACACGTCAACATCTGAACGGCACATCAACACTATGGGTACTTTTTGCCAGTGTACATATGTAATAAGTAGAACAGGTTTTTACCATATCAACAGCATCTTTTTTTTTAGATGGACTACTTTTATCACTAATATTTCACCAAAAACGCATACACGTAGAAATGTAAATGTAATAGCCATTCCAAATATTAACCTGCTAAAGCTGGTAATCGTGTCGTTTTACCAGTGAAGGAATGCCGCATTTCAAATAGCTGAACAAAGCACGTTTAAAAATGCTAATGCAAACTTAAATAATAATAATTGCACCCGAGGGTCACAAAGCGCTGCACAGAGCTGCGGAGAGAACGGCATGTCAACAACAACGGCACCAGCTCGGAACATCAGCGACAATAACTTTTGTTTTATTGTTGCAATAACTTTACACATCGTTGCAGAACAACATGTTCTGTAATGAGGATATAGTAACTTAAAAAATAGAATTTTATAAATGCAATGCTCTAAATACAAAATCTAACGTATTGTATCATTTAATTTACAAAGAAAATATGGCTCGACGCATGACAACAGTTTCGAAAAAGCTGCACTTTCTGGAGAGCCACGTCGATGGCTCTCAAAACAGCAGCTTTTCGAAGCGATCGTCAAAGGAAATACTTGTATTTATAAAGTAACTAAAGGTAAACACGTTTACCCCCACCAAGACAACACCCTCAAATACGCAGCTGGCAATGAGTTTTTGATGGGCGCAATCGCAATTGTGTGTACATGCTTTAATTACAACGTGTAATATGTATCCAAGCTCACACAATCACGCATTGTCTTTGTGTTGTGTCACTGACCAAATGTAATTTTTAAGAAGTTCCGATTTTGTAGGTGACAGATGAGAATGTCCTGTGAAATAACTAAGGCACTTTTGGCACAGGATCGAGAACTCACTGTGACATCAGCGATCAACCACGAGTTGGGACAGCCACGATGATTCACCCAGGCACCGAGGCGAAACGACCACCCTTAAGACCCCAATGTCCTGAAACCAGTTGACTGGCCAGCATAACTTAAGCAATAGCTATCCCATTTACTAATTTGTCCTAAAGTAATGATGTAGGTTTTCACGGCTTCGATGCACGATAATTACTTTGAAAAGCTGCTCTCTCGGGACAGCCGCATGGAGTGGGAGCGATCGACGCGGCTGTCCCCAGAGAACAGCTTTTCAAAGCAATCATGACTATCCTAATGTAAAACGTTTGGAGGCTTGAGTAGCATGTTAGCCCCAATAGATTTCAAGTCTGATCACAAGCCCTATGGAAAAGCGTGCTAAGCACATACTTTTAAATTCGTGTGCATTAGTTATGCGAAGAGGTATAAAAAAAAAATCCAATAGGCAGGGTTATGCTGACTGCTATCTGTGCAGGCCAAACATTTGGAAAATGTGTGTATTAATATATATGCGCGCACACCCACACAAACATATGCCACGTACAAAGGAGGCAGGCAGCACGTGATGAGGTGTGGATGGCACGATATTAATTGTCACACACCCAGTGGAGTGTGCAAGAACCCATATTTTATTTCGCTCCCTGAAAGGGCTTGGTGTACGTGCCATAACATCTTTGGCCTCGACAGTACCGGTCAGGGGCAGCGCGGTGGCCCAGTGGTTAGCGCTGTCGCCTCACGGCAAGAAGGTCCCGGGTTCGAATCTCTCGGCTCGGGTGCCTTTCTGTGTGGAGTTTGCATGCTCTACCCGTGTCCGCGTGGGTTTTCGCCGGGCACTCCGGTTTCCTCCCACAGTCCAAAAGCATGCTGCTGCAGAGGTTAATTGGCTCGCAGGCTAAATTGCCCCGCAGTGCCCAGCGATGGACTGGCGTCCCATCGTGGGTGTATCACTGCCTTGCGCCCTGTGTCTGCCGAGATAGGCTCCGGCTCACCGTGACCCTGTATAGGACTAAGCGGTTTCAGACAATGAGATGAGATGAGAACTTCAACCGTGTACGCTCGGGCATAAGTCCCCTTGCCAGTCGAAATGTAAATGTACTCCAGTTCAATGCTCATGTCTGCATATAAATGCAATTACTTTTTTGTTCAACAGGTTCAGAATTTTAGTTACAAAGGGGGTATTTAATACATGGTCACTAACCTCCAGAACACGTGGCTTTTGAGATCATCCACCATTTTCAGTGGTGGACGACGCCATACCCATCCGGCCGTTTATGGATTGACATCCGAGTGCATTCACCGGATGTTCACAAGAACGTGTAAATACGGGTCATTATATGATTGTTGTCGTGGCCAAATTATACACCGTGTAATACGGTATACGTCACTCCAATGATCTCAAGAATGGCGCAATTGTAATTATCTCGACAGCAACTTTTGGACCACGTGCAAAACTCTTTATGATGCCTGCAGCGTCAGCAAAAGCGCTTGAAGGGATAAATTATATAACACCGCCCCCCACCTCAACAAGGGTGAAACTGTTGAACAGCTGCGGACAGCTGCAGGTTACCACAGCACCACAAATATACGGCCATGAGATTGACCCTACAAGGCCACTTGTTGACACCAAATAATCCCACGCGTTCCACACGCATATGGATGCAAAGTTTAAAACGTTCGCATTTATCCACCGTCCCTTTTCAGAGATGTTATTAATAGAGAGGCAAACATGCCACTTCTAGTACCTACGGTGTATAATTTTGGATGATATGTTATGTGCTAAATGGGAAAAAAAAATCTTTTGACTACTGATATTTGGTGTAGTGCTCGTTCAAGGAGTTATTGCAGGCGTGAAAAAAAAGTCCACGGCAAAATACATGGCAAGTCAAAAAAAACGAGCGCCCTTTGCCATTGTAAACGTTCAGAACAAATTCCGAGGTCCATATTAAAACAGCTCACACCATTGGGCTGTTGAAAGTTAAATAATTAACCATGGCTTATGTCAAATGAAATGCGAGGGAGGTACGGGCACTCGAAATAGTACACTTTCCCTAAGGTGTTCCAATAGTACCAAGGTCATGCCCGCTACCACGTTGGCGAACATCTCTATCACGAGCTGTTGCTGGGTTTACACAAGAACATCTTTGTTTGGGAGAGCAGCCAAGCATTGCTCTGTAAGTAAGAAGGCTGAACCCCCTCTCAAAGCACCTGTTATCGCTTACTAGGTGTGTGAAGATTTATCAGTTATAACATTAGAAACAATAGTTTTAATGTCATTGCAGATGCATAAAGTTGTAAAAATTAATAATCGATGTAGGATGTACATAAATTAAATGTACATCATATGGTAATGTTATAGTTAGGCTGATAGTGCAAACAAAACCATAAATGAGTCAATGAACACAAATGAGACTACAATTTAAAATTTGCTAAAAATGTAAATTACTTCATCGAATTTTCAAACCTCAATCATTTTGAGTCATCAAATCGTGAGCAGTGTAAGGGTGGTGACCCCACACGTCCCGCTCACCTGTTCACACTGGTCAACATTGTGATTAAGAGAATTATAATTTACTCCACTTAAGTAAAAAAACATCACTACAGTGATGTTACCCATTGGTTGGTCAGACGGGATGATTTTTGACCAGGACACGAACCCTTTCAATGACTAACCCTGTTCGCTTGCTTCCTCTGTCAGAGCTCTACATTCACGTTCACTTTCCCCCAGTACTGATGTCTCTCCACTGGTTACCTGTTAAATACAGGATTGAATTCAAGACCCTCCTCACCTACAAAGCTCTCACTGGCGCTGCTCCGACATACATCCGTACCCGACTTCAGTCACCTCCTCAACACAACTTCGATCCTCCAATACGGGCTTGCTGCATGTGCCCAGGTCGCACCTCCATTCGAAGGGTGACAAGAGCCTTCTCTCAAGCTGCTCCCAGACTCTGGAATGCCCTTCCTTTGGAGATTATATCAGCTGTGTCCTTGGGCACCTTCAAATCTCGTCTTAAGACTCACTTGTTCTGTAAAGCTTTCAAGTCCTCCGGCTAGGACTCATGACTTATCGCTAACACTGAGACACCTATCGCTAATACTGTGACTCCCATCTTTAAAATGTTACTCTTATCCATTCCTCCTGCTGTTCAGTGATGCGCAGCCCTCTAGGTCGACTGATGTGAATCAGTGTTGTCGTGCCGGGATGATGGCAATCCTCCGAACTGCGCCTGCTCGGGAACATTTATTCCATCCATGTTTATAGCAGAATTATTTTTATATTTAATCGCTTATTTTTCGTCCTTCCATAGTTTGTTGCAGCTTTTCATTTTTCGGTTGGGCTGTCCTGGTGTTGTTGGTGTGCCGTTCTTTTCGCAGCTCTGTGAAGCGCTTTGTGACCCTCGGGTGAAAAGCGCTCTATAAATGCAATTATTATTATTATTACATGCAAGTGTGCTCAACTGCTGGTGATAAAGGGGTTCAGGAGGTTTCTGAGCAAGTAATAATAGGGGATTATCTCGAGCGAAAGGGTTTAGCAGTTGCGTTGTGGAAATTAGTTACTACATTGAGGAGGTAGAAGGTAACAAATGCTCAGATTGCTTTTATTCGATGTAATTCTGCCTTGGTTTCCTGATTAATAAGTACCGTGCCTCCTACACACTACTGCCTTCCTTATAGATAACATGTCAGCAGACAAGTTAATGGTCCCTTCCATACAAAACTGTCAAATTAATTTGGGGAGAATAGTAGACATTATATTTAAAGGCTCATAACAATATCATGAGTATATCTTGATATCAATAAAACCCTCTGGTTATGTAATTGGAGCAGGTGCTGAAACGTGTCATTCGTTTTGTATCATTAGCGAGCTAAGGAAAGAAGGCCTATAATTTAACATAGCAAATGCTCCCAAACGCGCAAGCAACATGTCCTGTAGACACATTCAACAGTGCGTGCTATCGCCTATGCAGCGCAGTTGATTTCACATTTGATCCTGAATTTTTCCCCATAATTTCTTCAGCACCTAATAAGTTGTGGTCTATAAAAGCAGGCTACTGGGATCCCCGAGCATTCACCTCGACACCAACACATCTGGACGCTCCTAGGCTACATTTGACGTCATGTGTGGACACTTCGTGTTCGTCTCAAAGCTTGCCTTCTATCGTCCCCGTGTCAATAGGGAATCGCTAGTTTCGTCAACAGGAGTTCTGCGCGCAGACACGACCGTATAAAAAGAGTCCCATCTTCGAAGAAAGCCCAGTTGGCCGAACGTTCCAGGCCAGTTTTACCGAAGCATCACTCGTCACTTGCAATTTAAAAGCCGTCAGTACAACATGCCCCCAGAGGATTGTACTTTTTATGTAAGGTACATGCATTTTCCACCTTTGCCAGTTTGCGCATGACCACTGTGCATGCTTCAAGGCAACAGCGGCAGCAGTGGCAGTGCTGCACAGATCACGGCACCACCTTTAAAAATAGTCATCCACTTTTTGTAATCGGGACATTGCCAATGCTTGATGAATTGTAATAAGATATGATAAGCACATAAAGGACAAGTGGCCAAAGACTATGTATGAGATGCCTGTTTATATTTTGGTACAATAATTTAGATTAGTTTCAAGAGCTGTTTAAATACATATTTATAACTTTTACAAAGCGATATATTTACAAAGACATGATGCCACTGTCTGCTACAATGCAGGGATTGAGTGACACGATGTTGTAGTGATAACACTTGTGCTTGAAAGTAAGCAAACCCTGTGTTCAATTTCGACTTGTGCTTTTCTATGTGTTGTTTGCATGTTCTCCCCCTGTTCTAAATGTGCTTCCTCCGGGTTCTCGGCTTATCTACATTTAAATATTTAGTTTGTCGGCTGTGTAATATTTCGAAGGATTATGTACTCATTTTTGGCTATGTTCATGTTCCTGTCCTTTGTTCAAGCACCATTGATCTCCTTTTTAAATAGCCAGGCAACGAGTTAAACAGCACCATCCATGTAACAAATCAAATAACGTAAAGACGTAGGTTTTCACGGCTCCATGCATGAGGATTGCTTCGAAAAGCTGCTCTCTCGGGACAGCCGCGTCGATCGCTCCCTCTCTCTACATCGCGACGTTTCGCCTCACACGTCGGAGGCTGCGCCTGAGGATGCCTACAACGTGTGCGGCGAAACGTCGCGATGGGGAGAGACGCAGTTGTCCCGAGAGAGCAGCTCTTGGAAGCAATCACCAAATCAAATAACTTCAAACTCAAGTTAACACAAATATGCAATGTAACTGGCAGTGGCCAAAACATGCCAATGCAAATTGCTCCGTTGGGATACATACAGCAACATCAAACTTGCCTGGAGACTCAGTCTTGTGATCTAAGCAGGCTGTTCTCGGTAAACAAATGTAACAAATAAAGAATTAAATGCCCAATACATGTGATCCATGCCCCTAATTGGCCCACGTGTTTACGACTTTTGTCCACATAACTGCGCTATGTTCATAACACATGTGGCAGGATCACTACGATAAATGCATGTCAGCTCTTCTCACCGTGACCCACAACCACTCTCAAACCGTTCTCACTGTGACCCTCTCACTGGACCCGCAACCAAAGATAGTGCTTGTCAAAGCATTTTCTCTGATGTCGCAATCAAACAAAACAAACTATTGAGTTGTGGAAAGTGCAGTCTTGTGACACGATTTCAATTATTACTGGCCAGGCTGGTAGCGTTACTAAGCCAAACATCCACAAAGGACCTTGCAAAAGCAGAATCACATGAAAAATCACAAAATATTGGCATGCAGCATTGCTGCCCCTAAAACAAAAATATTTGCTTTGAGCCCTGCTACCTGGGATTTCATAAGCATGTCTAGCCATTGTGCAGCACCACACCGTGAACATTTAAGGAGCAAATTAAATGTGGCCAACAATCATAAATGGCAACAAAAGTATTACTCTCATATTTCTCTTATATATTTAACTGATAAGCAAATCGTCATGAAGAAAAACAACATAAAGCGTGAAATCCTGGGTATAATAATGTTTTGCATGTCTAAAGCACTTTTCACCCGAGGATCACAAAGCGCTGCACAGAGCTGTGATGAGAATGGCACGTCAACAACATCAGATTATATCAATTAAGTAACATAATGGCTATAAATCAATGAAGGGCATAAAAGGACAAATAAAACGACAACTATTCTAACATTGAGAAAAAGCTTGAGACGAATCACTGCTCTGGACAGTTCCTCTGGGGGGTGTTATAGGCCTGCTTTGCGTCCTCCGTCTGCCGGGATAGCCTCCGACTCCCGCCCCCCACATCCTTACAGAATTAAGCAGATATTGATAATGACGACATATACACATCCATAACAGTAATGCACGTGATGACATTTTAAAACCGTTGTTTATTAAAGCTTGTTTAAACTTATCAACAGACATTTTTCAACGTAAGTTTTAAAAATGGACTTTTAAAAGTATTCTATAATTGGTTGATTCGATGGTAAAGAACTACGAAAGCAATGATACTAAATTAGACAATGACTAAACGGGATAGTTACTGACTCGCACAAAAAAGCTCCGTAAAGATCATTTAAAAAATAAAGGACAAAATTATGCTTGTTATTTTTTGTCGAATTGTGTCCCACGCTGTGATTCCATTGACAAAGAATTGCAACTTCCAATATGTTTATGGCAACAAATTAAATCTGATGGACATTCAGTGCAAATGGCACAGTTTTTATCATATTTTAAATCATATGGTCTTTAATTTGTTTGAAATACTTAACGCCAGTGACCATTCCTATAGTTCTGTTGCCACACTGTTGACCACCCATGCTTGCCCAAGTGGAAGTCGAGCACTGATGATGGGGCACGTGCTCACATGCCTGCCCAGGTTCACAGAGTGCATCTTATCGCCATGGCAGATAGTGTGGAGAGAACGTGGCCATGTGCGCACGAGGATGATGGGTTCACTGAACTGCTTTAATTTCCTCAAGCAGTGTTGGTGCTGGTCCATTCCACATAACTCCACGTGGATTATGATAGCTTTTCGTCTTTACCATCCTCAGGTTCAACCTTATATCGCTAACGTGGGAAAACCAACAGTTGTAAAACATCAACCTGATAGCTGTGATGATGTTAGAACCAACGACTGGATGCAAATCTGAGACAGAGTCCCCCACCCCTGTGCTAATTTCCCCAACATTCAAGGCAGGACTGTATAATCCAAGAGGATCATATAGATGGAGAAAGTTACAAAGGCCAAAGAGTAAGTCGCCAAGGGAAGGTGTGCTGTGTGAGTGGGAAGGTGTGCTGTGTGAGTGGGGAGGTGTGCTGTGTGAGTGAGCGTTCCAATGCGGAGTTATGATTCTACATCAACCTACAGAGGCGGTCGTTCCTCTCAAAGAAAACCAAGCAGCAGTAGATTAGTCAGAATTAAAGAGAGGGACGGGGTGGTGTGAGGTTTCGTGTCCTGTCCTTGTGTCTCCTGCCACGTTGTGTGGTACGAGGATGTTGTATGCGAGCCAATGGCAGTGACACGGAAACGCGACACCAATCAGCTGCAGACCGCGAGTGGGGTTACACGCAGGGCTGCAGGGAGTCGAGGTGAAAACGGGGGGGGGGCTCGTGAAGTACCAACGGCGATAAATAACCCCGCCCCCCCAAAAATGTCTGGTTAAGTGGCACTAAATGTAGAGCAGCCATTTAACCTGTGGATAGCAACACGTTCCAAATGACCTGCGAAAGTTATGAACCGAGTAAAAAAAACAAATGTGTTTTTCTACTGACGCATAAGCTATTTATGTATGTGACTATACAGGACTTTCGTCAGTACAACGTCTGCTGACGGACTCACCCTATGCTGCTACATGAGTCATAAATGTTCTTTAACCATACTTCACCAAACTGGCCAATCCGGATCGATAGAGGCAGGGGGAACAGAAATACAACAGAGTAAATGATACTGCTCTAATTTCCACCGCACGCTTGATGACAACCTGCAGTGTATGATCACGACCCACAGAAGCACTATCCAGGCTGAACCCTGCATGGATTATGAGATCTAATAAGAGATGGTGTAATTTTGTTAGAGGTGGTGATATATACATATATATATAGGCACGTCATGTACATCTATTAGAGGTTGCAAAGCATGATGTGCATTTTCTGAAAGCAGTTAAGAAGCGTGTTTGTCTGGTCATGAGTAACATGTACCCATGATTTTCATTGCCCTGATCCTAAATTTATATAACCCGCTAAAAATGACACTCCATCTCCTTTCATGTGTTCCTGGGAATGAGATTGGAATGCCTTCAATTATAAACAGCAGGACTCGTTGAGGCAATGATAAGAATTGTACATACGGAAAAAACATAATTTGGCTGAGGAAATGACCGTCTGTTCACCTTGCAAAGATGGAACATGGGGCCGAGGGGCACGACAGTCGACACATAACACATTGCGCTATGAACCCACATACCGAAATCTAATTCCTAGCAATGGTGATATTCAAACAAGTCCCAGGCCTCAAATTGAACTGAATTAGCATTCGATAAGTATACCTGATACGGTGTGTGCAGGCATCAGCACTGAGGAGATAAGGTGGCCAGGCACAGTGCTGACCACACTATATTCTAATAACCTCCGCTTGTGACACGACACCCTTGGGGTGCCACGGCAGCCAATGCATGCTCTCGTGCAACACGGCGTTTTGTTAAACAGGTGATTGCAACCGGCACTTGTCCAACACACATTTGTCTTTTGGTGCACACACTGCCGTCAAATTATTTACCTGAGGGGCTTCATCAACGATGCGCACCGAGTCGGAGTCGAACAGATGCTGCCGGCCACGGCGGTCGCAGTCCTGGTAAATCACGAGCCGGATCTGGCTACCATCAAATTCGCATGTGGGCCATCTGCACGGAACAAGAGCACGCAAAGCACATGAGAAAAAAACGCATCAGTATAATGATCAATCAATAGCAGCGCTTCAAAAATTACTCTTGCCCAACACAATTCTCCATTCGTGTCCTTTCCATTTCTTGGTGGTCTCCTCCGCTCATTATAGTCCTGAGGCATCTTCTGAACGTCTATTCCGTAGCTCCTGGTTCACAAATTGCTCTTTCACAGCGATTCAGTGCAGAGTAATGACTCACTGGCTCCATACGTGAACATGTGCGAAGTACAACTGAAATGCAAATGGCAAAAATACGCTGATAAACGCTGAAATAATCACTCAGGTACACGCTACATGACAAAATGTGTGATTAATAGTTGTGTGTATTTTAACTTGCACTCGTATGCCAAACACCACAGCTCTCAACAGAACAAGCTCACAGATTGCCAAAGCAGATAGTACCAGTTTACATTTATTTAAAATCCACTGCTTCTCATATTTGATTTTCCGTAAAACAACAGCATGTCTTCCAAACACGAGACAGAAAATAAACACAGATGTTTTAACCTGCATTAGACTCACACATACGATATGTTTACATATAAAAGATTGAACCGCAAACAAAAGTGATACGATGTAGGCGAGCTTGTTGCCCCTAAACACTCGTTATAATACGTGCCACCATCACTTACACAAGCGTGGTACCTCGGCTTGCGTATACCAATATTAAAGTACATGATAATAAAAATAATTGCAATTAGAGCGCTTTTCACCCGAGGGGCACACAGCACTGCACAGAGCTGCGGAGAGAATGCAATGCCAGCAACAATAACTTTTTTGTGGGGTTTTAATAGAATATGAACTCAGTGAACAAAGTACGATGCAATCACACAAGGTTATCGATGTTGCCAAGTCACAAGCCAAGCACGCTCGCGTTTTACAAGGTGAAACTGACGATCAGGTGTGAGGGCTTTTTTGATGGGACCTCATGTGACCACCCCCTCATTAGGGTTTTTTCCAGCATGTGCGTAAAAGCCACCAACAGACACGGCAAAACTCGCTTCACCGAAGGAACTCACTGCATCAAATATTAATTGGGTGAAACTGGTCACAATGATTTAACACTGCAGCATGCCCAAAAGTAAACACTTTTGTGTTCGAGTGCAGTTAACACTCGAAATTCGACTTGAGTTCAATATGTTGATCCTGATTTCCACAGGGAGTCGTTAACACTATCCGTTTGGTCAGGCGTGAACAAAAATCACAGATTAATGTTGAATGGCAATTGCTGCTCTAACAATACTTTGTTTGTTACCATTCAATAATGCGCAGACTTCTGTTTTTGCCAGCAAACTCATGGAGTAAAATACATCGCAATGCCTATTAACCTTTCTCTATTAATGTTGACACTTCAAGGCCAAAACATATTATTGCCAATAGGGAACACAAACAAAGCGTTCACGGTTGCATATTAATACATCAATATTTGATACATCAATGTGATAAGTGCTTTCAACAAATGCTCTTTCGGGATAGTCTGATGACGCCTCCAACATGCTCCAACGTGACAGATGAAATGTCACAAAGGCAAGAGGAGGAACGCTGGACATGGCTATCCCGAAGGAGCAGCTCTTAAGAACCACACTCATGCACCGAGCAATAAAAGCCTCCATCAATATTGTACATCAATATGTATTAGGGCAATGCCTGGAGTAAATTACAAATGAAATCACGTGCAGTCAACTATTTCGTTGGAGGAAACGTTCCTCAAGGCCATTGCAGGCCACTGTTACGTTTATATCATTGAACGATTCGATATCTACATTGGTGTACATTAATTTATCAAATTACACTTAACAGGGAAAAATAATCAGGCAAGGGGCTAGGTAACCACGTACAAAATAAACGTACATTTTGGTCCATCAGTCGAAGGGCTACACCGACCATATGCTGACCAATGTGCTCATGTTTACCAGCACCATCTGTACAAATGTAAAGCCCATAGGTCTGATGGACTAAAAACATTTACAGAATTTTTATATCGTAATGAAGTGGAACACATCTCATCTCATGGTCAGAAACCGCTTAGTCCTGTACAGGGTCGGGGCGAGCCGGAGCCTATCCCGACAGACACAGGGCGCAAGGCAGGGATATACCCACGATGGGACGCCAGTCCATCACCGGGCACTGAGGGCCATTTAGTCTGCAAGCCAATTAACCTATGCAGCAACATGTTTTTTGGACTGTGGGAGGAAACCGGAGCACCCGGCGAAAACTCACGCAGACACGGGGAGAGAACGTGGAAACTGCACACAAAAAGGCACCCGAGCCGAGATTCGAATCCGGGACCTTCTTGCTGTGAGGTGACAGCGCTACCCACTAGAACATTGTCCATTAATGGCAACAACTCTCTACCAAGCAAACGTCGAATTCACACTTAAAATGATATTGAATGTTCAATGAAAAAAGGCAAGGTTGTCCCAAAGAACTGATGGACAATATGGTAGACAGGCTATAACCTATACAGCAATGTTTTCCTATTTTACAGGCTAATTTACAACAGCCCAGCTTTAACAGAGCACCATACACGATTACATCAAAAAAAAAATTTCAATTGTTCCACCAGAGCCTTTAACCTGGCTATTCTTAAAAGTAGCTTATTTCATTGCCTAACAATGGCACAAGCATAATCACGAATGCTAATTGCAAAAGCCTACGCGAAATTAATTGCCTTCCGCACTGAAAGTAGTAATAGTCACGATGAGTCTGAGACGCAACACCAATGTTAAACAGCGGCAAATGACAATAATTCACGGGACTTTAAACGGTACAGTGACGAACAATACGGTATCCTGAAACAGTGCTGCTTTTACTAGTTAAAGTCTGCATAAACACAGTCCGCAGGACAATGGTCTGCTTGGGTTAATATTCCACTACGGGCAGGTTTAACGGTTAGCAGTGTCGCCAGCAGCGGAATTGTAAAAATAAAAGGAAATGTGAAAAAAGTTTACCGTTGAGAGAGTCGGAGGGGCCTTGTCGCGTCACTGCCACACGGGCACATTTCTCCCGCTTTCAAAGTCGTTTCCCATTTAGTGGAGCACAGACACATTTCCTGACGAACAGCGAGCAGCGGCGGCGGCGGCGAGCGACGGCACTGCGCGCACGACGACGAGCGACGGCACTGCGCACACGACGACGAGCGACGGCACTGCACACACGACGACGAGCGACGGCACTGCACACACGACGACGAGCGGACGAGCGAGCGAGCGGACGGGCGGCGAGC
>JAZEWT010000028.1:6350189-6365691 GCA_036362905.1 Mordacia mordax
GCCCTGTGTTTCCGGGATAGGCTCCGGCTCACCGTGACCCTATATAGGATTAAGCGGTTTCAGATAATGAGATGAGATAATGAGAGAGACCTATTCATCTTTTCTGGGCACATCAAAGGACTAATGACCGCGGTACAGAATTTCCAAGAGACAAAGGTGACGTGAAGCAGATGCTACCAAATGCAATGAACATGTCAATGTGCTCACGTGCTGCCTAATGAACTCACCAGGTGAGGTTCGCTTTGTTTAGCTCGTTGATGTAGCAGGTTGGCGTGGAGTACACCAAGTTAACCTTGCTGCCATTCACTTGCTAAGACGATAACACACACAGCAAGGATTTTTTAAAGAAAGGATTTTGTGACACATACAGAGGGTTCTTTTGTTTAAGAACTCGTGTGGAAAAGTACACGAAAATAAACAATACATCTTCACGTTTCGCTCATTCAGTTATTTGAGTCGTTACAGACAAGGGATCACATGTACCAGCTGGTTGACATAGGTGATGAGCTTGTCCAGATTCTTGAACCAGAGGTTGGCATTTTCATACTGGAAGTCAGAACCCATGGTCATGATGATGTGATTTGTGCGGTAAAATTTGGCCTGAAACAGAACAAAAAAAAATCCTCATTCGTATCAACGCAAATGCTGCTAGCGAGCGCCTATTACATCTGTTGGGGAACGCAAGGGCATAATCAGAACAACCACTCGTGCATTCCTTCTGAGTGGTACAGCATCACCAGTTGATGTTCAATCTGCTCAGGTTGGGCAATTATTATTATTAGATACAGCCCAGCAGTGTCGTGTTCATGCCACTGCTGGTGGAAGAGCCTCCACTAGTTGCAGCTCGAGATAATCCTTTCAAATTATATTTCGTGATACTTAACCACGCTGGCCAAATGTGTCAGAAGGATGGCTTACTCACACTCCATCCAACTCACTATATGCGAACTGCCTACTAACCATGGTGTGCCCATTCACTGCAAAGTGGACAGCTGCCGGGGGATTTAAGAAACGTGCCACTGATTCAATGATAGGCTGAGTTTTAACATGGTAGTAATTACAATTACAATGTATATCGCCGGTGGTGCGTTGGCACAGTGAGTAGCACTGTCACCTCATGGAAAGAAGGTCCCAGGTTGGATTCCTGGCTCGGATGCCTATGTGGAGTGTGCGTGTTCTCCCCGTGTCCACATGGGATTTCGCCAGCTACTCCAATTTCTTCCCACCATCCAAAGACAAGCTGCTGCCTAGATTGACTGGACTGCTGAGTAAATTGCCTCAGTCCCCAGCGATGTGAGGGCGTAACATCCTGGGTACACCGCCGCCTTGCGCCCTCTATTTGCCGGGATAGGCTCCGGCCCCATCGTGACCCTGTACAGGATTACAGCGGATATTCATAATGATGATGACGATCTATGTCGTGCCACAGTATTCTCTTCAACGTGGAAGGTATTCGCTGGAAGCGAGAACGACTCAAGAGTTGTGAGGAAACCACAGAGAGGCGGGAGGATAGCGGCCACGTGGGTAGCTTGCGCCAACAATTGGCAGACACTGTGCCCCATATGTTGTAAAAGGTAGAAAATCCAGCCGACTTCAGTCCGGCTTCTGGACAGGCGTCGACTCACCTGGTGGATAACCTGCGTGATGAAGTCCTTTGTGCGAGAGTCCACGTTGTAGTTGAACAGGTTGGGGTCGTCTTGGATTGGCTCATCGTCGCAGAACTGGTCAAAGCAGAAGCCGGGGGGTGGGTTGTAGCCATTGAACAGTACGCCTGGATACATACACACGGAATGTTTCATGGCACAGGTTATATACACACACACACACACGTGTAGTGGGGAAAAGCGCTGTTAGGAAGCTGCAATTAAAGTTGGCAGAGCAAATGATGGTGGTGTAGTTCCCACGACTGTGCCTGGCCATTTTCAAGTTCCAAGTGCTGATGTTAATAACATTGCAGTAGGTATTTGCTTGGTTCCAAATGGACCTAGGGATGGCTCAGCAGAAACTCTGACACAATTTGTCACTCATGTTACTTATAGCCCGGCATCCAACGAAGGTTACCGAGTTTTGTAACGTGAGTCTGCACCACCGCTCCCCACAGAATGCACATCGTAAAACAATGCGTTATGACATCACCCGCAGCCCACGGGATTGAGCCGGGTTTCTGTGCACTGACATCATACCTCCCCCTACCCACCCTCCTCCCCTGGATGTCATCACGACAAATGTGGGTAGTGCCAGGGGCGCAGCGGTAACACGCGTGCCTTACAGAAAGATAATCCTATGCGACGTAGTTCAATCCCTGCCTTGGGCACCTTTCTGTGGCGTTTGTGTGTTCTCTCACTGTTCTGCAAGGGTTTCCTCACTAATGAATTGACCGCTAACATCATAATGTATATGAAGCAAGTGTCTGGCGGGTTTGCACCAGCTGACCACCTGGCTGACTCCCCTACCCCCTTTCTGCATTTTCCTCATGCCTCCACATTAGCGTTTCATCCATGTATCGTCATTATTATCATTAACAAGCAAGTGTTCAAGATAGTTTTCCCAAAAGAGCAACTCCTGAAAGTGTCATACACCGAAGCATGAAAACCTACATCAATACAAGCCCACTGATATTGCAAGCAAATACAATAAGATGTTCCTAGCATACTGGATTGTGGAACATTTTGATGTTATCAGGGCAAGGTAAATTTCACTCAGCAATGCATTCCGGGATCCAATCACCAATTCAGCGAAAGAGAAATTAACCGCCCCATGTTCCTGAGGCAAGGAAGTGTGAGATATAAAGCATGTGGTACATCTGTGTAGCACTAAATGAACCAGCATGAAACTACAAGGCACAAGGGTGGTTGGACACTCAATAATAACCTGTGAATAGGTCAGCCACAGGTGGCCTCATGTTTCTGCTGGCTCTCCACACCAACTCCATCTGCTTGTCCTTCTTACGCTGGTCCTTGTCTTGGTAGTCGAGGCGCCCAAAAAAGAACCCATCAAAGCCCATCTGCGCACCGCACACAAAGTATGCATTGATTACTCTTGCCATATTATAAAATTAATCAGTTTGGATTATGCGCAGAAACTCTCACTCTTTAATGGCAGACTAATGCCCATTGGCAGGCCATATGGCATGTTACTTTGTGCCCACAAAGGCAGCTGCTGCTGAGGGCTGCCCTTTCAAATGATAGAACAAGCTACCTTGCACACGAGAGAGAATGCTTAACCGTACTTTAGAGTAAATTTGTACTGAAAAGGTTGGATTTGAGAACATCGAAAGAAAATTATAGTTACACAATGCAATGCACATATACTGCGCTGGACTCCGGCAGCGAATTGGCCATGGCGGGTAAGCAACGGTAAGATATGGAACGTTGTACTTTATTAGCAGAGTACCCACCCTATGGCAATCTTGTTGACAATGACTAATCTCTGACCTGGACTTCTTGCTGATGTTTTTTTGGCAATATTGCTACTGGCTTTCTCAATTTTCAGAAGAATAATCCTTTAAGTGGAAAGCAAAGCTGAAATAAGACATACCAGCCTTGCTGTTATGTAGACACAATTTGCATTTATGAAGGATTCGAACACAGTAACCTCAGTGCGGACATACATAGACAAAACACTTGCTCCATTATATAAACAGGGTGTCTCACACGAATGCAACTTTAGGGAAAACATACTTCTGATGACGCCTAACGCTCCCTGTGTATTCCCTCTGGTTCCATTTAGACGGGACACCCTGTAGACTATTACAAACAGCTAGCACGGCAGTGTCGCGTGAGAGCTGTTTGCGAAGCCGCCACCTGCGCGAAGAGGGATGCCTGCTCGCGGGAGTGACCGAACGGGTCGATGTGCCAGGCAACACGTGGGCGGGCACAGCTCCCAAACTCCTGGTTCACAAACAGCAGCCCCAGCGTCATCTGGTCGATGATGCCATTGTAATGTGTGGTCGCCTCGTCGTTCATGCACCAGCCACCGTTGATGATCTCCAGGCGACCTGTGATCCGCGGCAGTTGGGGTACGTGGGTCCTCATATTTTAATGCTGCCGGTACTTATGTACAGACATATGGGGAGAGTAATGACGTAGTCTTTGGCTTTTGTATACAAAACGTTATTTCAATAAACATGTCTTTGTTTAGTGGAAGTGTACAGAGAATAATCTTTGTGGAACTGTAGAACGAAACCACGAAACAAATACATTTTCAGTTGCAGAAAATCCGAATACAACATACAAATACAAAATAAATTCTACTATGTTATTTTGTACCTCTATGTACAGAGCATTAAGTATAAAACACTCCCTACAAAGCCCCCAGAGTTTCCCCCACAATATCAATTTTAAAAAATAATACAATTCATAACGCAAACGGGTGGCACGGTGGCCCAGTGGGTAGCGCTGACGCCTCACAGCAAGAAGATCCCGGGTTCGAATCTCAGCTCGGGTGCTTTTCTGTGTGGCGTTTGCATGTTCTCCCCGTGTCAACGTGGGTTTTCGCCGGGTACTCCGTTTTCCTCCCACAGTCCAAATAACATGCTGCTGCATAGGTTGCAGACTTAAATTGCCCGCAAGTGTCCGGTGATGGCCTGGCGTCCCATCGTGGGTATATCCCTACCTTGCGCCCTGCGTCTGGCGGGATAGGCTCCGGCTCACCGTGACCCTGTACAGGACTCGGCGGTTTTTTGACAATGAGATGCGACGATGCAAACAAATTCCACACCTAATCCGGGAGGACACGCAGATGCTGAGGCATGGAGCCAAACTCAAGCGTGAGAAAACCCGATGAGCGACATGTTACTGAAGTCTCATCTCATTATCTGAAGCCACTTAGTCCTATACAGGGCCACGGTGAAGCCGGAGCCTATCCCAGCAGACACAGGGCGCAAGGCAAGGATATACCGACGATGGGACGCCAGGCCATCGCCGGGCACTGTGGGGCAATTTAGCCTGCGAGCCAATCAACCTACGCAGCAGCATGCTTTTTGGACTGTGGGAGGAAACTGGAGTGCCCGGCGAAAACCCACGCGGACACGGGGAGAGCATGCAAACTCCACACAGAAAGGCACCCGAGCCGAGAGATTCGAACCCGGGACCTTCTTGCTGTGAGGCGACAGCGCTAACCACTGGGCCACCGTGCCGCCCTGTTACTGAAGTCGTTTTCTGAATGTCAAAGTTGTAGTGGTTTGTGAAAGGTTGCAGGGGAAGCTTCCTTCAGGTTGTGGGTGGGTGAGTGGGTGAGTGAGTGGGTGAGTGAGTGGATGAATGAGTGAGTGGGTGGTGTGAGTGGTGTGAGTGGTGTGGAGGGGAAGTTGGCTCCAGGTTGCGGGTGCGGATAAGGAGAAGCGGAATTCTGCATTTTTTTTCAGTGAAGGATGCTGAGTGAGTTTTTTGCTGCAGAGAGTGTGCGAACACGTTGGCGGTGAGTGGTGTGGGTCGGTTGGTGAGGTAATGGGACTGTATTGAGCATATGTCTTGGTGGAAGAGTAGTGCGGCTTTGAAAAATTTTCGCTATTGTATTGGCAACCAGTGTAAAGTGCGCATGCAATCGGTGTTGAGTGAACGTCTGGAATAAATGTTAAGGACTGCTCGAGCTAGGCTGTGTTGAAGGCAGAGGAATTTATTGCACTGTTGTTGTGCGAGTCCGTTTTATGTGACATTGCAGTAGTCAAGCCGAGTCTTGATTACGCAGCAAACTACGGTGTGTACTGTTGTGGTGCAAAGAATGGAGCATATCTGTGAATGATAGAATATTTTTCACCTGAATTGTGAGGGGGAACGGAGCTGTGGATAAGAGGAGTTATACTATTGGTGGTTTCAGTAACCAAGCTGATCACTGTGCGTGAGCGTACCTTGCGATATAAGTTTGTGGACACGTGCCCGCATGGCTTCTCCCTGCTGGTTCCACCAGCGCTTCAGGAAGGCCATCTCCACGTAGATGAAGCGTCGCGATGGATCCTGTTCCAACGCAGGAATCACCGAATCCAAGATGTACTGAACCCCTGCATGCTGGATGCCATTTTTATCTGCAGTCCGAATGCACAGACACAGGTAAACAACAAACTTTTTATAAGATTACCCACCGATGTGATACTCTGCTAAGAGGCCTTGAAAAAGGACATTTCTATAACTTCGAACGGTGGTAAATCTCTCGCCAATGGATCATATCTGACCTGTGAATTCATTTCATATGGGCCTGTGGCACTATGAGGCCTGCTGTTTTCAAATGGCCAACAAACAACATTAGCCCACCATTGCAAGCATTTTAGCCACACTGATCAGATACTGGATGGAAATATTTGAAAATCTGTAACACTGTGACATATGTATACATTAACATGTGGCCTGCCAATGGTATCTGGAAGTTCAGTAATGAAAAACTCCTCATCGCTGTTTTACGACTGACTTTGTACAATTGGAACATATCAAAATAAAGATCAGTGAAACAATAATATAAGCGCTACACGCCTCCATAGTAGTACTCATCCACGGTCTTGAGCCAACCCACATCATCGTGCGTATGTGGGACGAGGTGAACGTTGATCATATTCGAGCGGGACGCGGGACAGTTCTGCTCACACGGAGGCACAAGACACCCGGGATATATGCACTTAGTACTCACACACCGTAATCACGAGTGATCGATAAACATTAAAAAAAAAGAATTTATTTTAGTTTACCAGATGTTCAAACAACCATAAATGTGCCCCATCTTGTAATATCTAAGAAGCTACGGGAAGTTAAACCTGGTTGGTATTTTGACGGGTGAACACCAGGACTTGCCAAGTATTGTGGTATGGGACTGTGAGGAGAGGTCATGAGATCGCAGTGATATGTCACCCAGAGCACCGCACTTAGGTTACCTAACAAAGTACATCAATCTCTCATTAATGCTCTTCGCCAAACATCCCACTGCAAGATCATACTGGAAAAGTCTTGAGACTTTGTGAAACTTTACTGGATTAAGTTATTGGCACTGTTGTAATGTAAGTGCTATATCCCAAATACATCCACCTCAACAAGAGCCAATTTCCATTCTTGTCCGTGGACTTGTGTTCACATGCGGTCCGCATGACTTCAGTGGCAAAAGCTGCACAACAACAGCTTATTTTACTGTCATCACGAGTGAGGTCCCAATGGCAGCTTCAAAGCCACGCGTTTATGCAAGTGCCAAATTTCAAGTTCTAGTTCGTCAGCACAGAGTACATTAACAACAGGACATCTTCAGTGTTGCACTATACCGTAGATGCGTGCAACATCACCGACTTTTAAAAATATTTCCACCTATAGGACCGGCAAACGTGCAAGCTCAGACCATGCGTGGAGTTTGAGTTTTATAGTTGGGAAGTTCTCATTGAACTGAATTCTAAGTTAAAAAGGAGGTGACTTCGGTGCTGACCCTGTAGGTGTGAGAAAATAACACTGAGTCTGTGTAAGCTATTGTCTACTTAGATTGCTTTACAAAAATATCCCAGAGCTGTGGAGAGAACGGCATGTTTACAACCCGTAAAATAATGACTAAAAATCAACGAAGAAGATAAAATAGCATATAAAATAATAATGGCTGTAATTTCAAGCTTAAGGCAATATTGTTCCAAAAACGTGGGACAGCCACCAGAAAAGCTCGATGTGAACCTATGTACGTGGCTTGGGGTTCGGGGGTTATGGACTGCAGTCACACTCATTCTCTATGGGTACTTTTTGCCAGTGTACAAATGTAATAAGTAGAACAGGTTTTTACCATTTCTGGCAATTATGCAGGTGTTAAGATCTTCAAACACCAAAATAGACACTTTTCACAATGTGTGCAAAAAGTACCCATAGCGTAAACAGCTCCACCTGAGCTACGAAGCATTGATATTGCATTGTCCTGAGCTGACTGCCTTTTGGCATCATCTGGCTGACACTGACAATCAGGCTCAAAAGAAAGCCATGTCTGGTGTAGGCCGATCAGTTTAAAGGACAATGCATATGTTATCAAAGCTTAATGTTCGCATATTTTGCCACAAGTATGTGTGGCTTTTGCAAACTAGACACATTGTGAAATGTGTCTATTTTGGTGTTTTAAGATCTCAACACCTGCATAATCGCCAGAAATGGTAAAAACCTGTTCTACTTATTACACTCATTCTCCTTGCCCGCATGTGAGCTTAAGATCTCAATACACGGGGAGAAATAAAAAAAACACCAACAACTTCTCATGTCAGGGGTGACATGTCGGGGAAATCACCGTCATTTCTGTCATGATCAAACTTTTCTCGAGAGGAACCGCAGTATGACTTCTGTAACATTAATACTGAACCGTAACGTGTACTGGCAGTAATGACAATCAATCGTGATGTCGCCGATTGTTACTGATGAATGTACTCCAGTGTACAGAACTAAATTCTGCATAACTTAACCGGTGATTATATTACTAATGTGAAAATGAAATGTATTTATGTAATCTTAGGAAGGGACATTACTTGCGTACCCATCTCAACGCAGGCATCGCCAAATAATGTGTTTAATGTCAGTGGAGCGGTACTGACTATGCTGTCACTGGTGCTGATTATACTGTTACTTAAATAGCACCAGCCCTTTGGTCTATCCACTGCTGGATGAGGGCCCAGCCACGCAATGCGAGACGAAAGGGGTTCATTTGATCATATTGTACTGATAATAGCGTACAGTGGTTTGTTACAACGCCCCGTCTGACCAATATATAACTCAGCCTGTAACATCTTGTTATGCGTTGGTGGTCACCAACTCAAGCGAGCTCTATCTACCTGTCAGAGCTTTAAATGTGGGGAGACTCCCAGGTGATGTGATCGCAGCTGGTGATGACGAAAGGTGCTACCAATGGAATGGCCACGATGGGACCCGGCACTGTTGCCGAGGGGAACGCGATGGCACGAGCCGCAGAGCTGCATTCAACCCCGGTGGATGGAATGGAGCAAGAAGGAAGACGCGGCGGCGGCGCCGCCAGTGGTTTTAGGACCCAGGCCACCCGACATGACACGGGGGCCCACGGCCCACAACAGTGGCGAGTGACGACCACCTTGACGTGAAGGAAACTGGCCCAGCGTGTGCGCGGCGAGCAGTGGCGAGTGACCACCTTGACACGAAGCTAACCGGCCCGGCGTGACGAAGTATGGTCAAACACCCGCTCGCGTACGGCACAGCTTGCAAGTACTTGGCCCTTTCATCCAGCGGTGGATTTGCAAATGTGCCCTGTTGAAGTCCGAACGGCTACCGCGGCGCTTAGGTCGGGATGTGTGGCCTTCAAACACGAACCCCCCCCCCCCAACAATCGTAAACCACCAACAGTACATTAAACACACTTTTCAAGCGGTGGCACCATTTTGTCCCGCTAATCCCGATCATTTAAACCACAACGTAAGCTTCACACACACACACGCGCCGGCGACGGGGCCCGCACTGTAAGTACAGTGCGCGCAACTCGCCTGGTGGTCGCACGCGTCCGCCGCGAGGACAACCATCATGGCGAGCATCGCCGCGGGCGCTTGTAAACTCGGGCAACGGAGTACACGCCGCATGTCGCCGCCGTCGTCTTCGTCTCCCACGGCTGCAAGATGGATGATGATGATGATGAGGAAGGAGGAGGAGACGCGGCGCGAGAGCAAAGTCACCCGGCGATCAGCTGACGCCGCTTGCGCTCCGCTCCTTCTCGTCGCTGGCTTCCGACTTACGGTTGTTTGGTAACCGATTAAAGCACGACAGCGAGTTAGCCGTTAACAAAATTAGACTTGGGCGGCGCGGTGGCCCGGTGGGTAGCGCTGTCGCCTCACAGCAAGAAGGTCCCCGGGTTCGAATCTCTCGGCTCGGGTGCCTTTCTGTGCGGGAGTTTGCGAGCTTCTCTCCCCGTGTCCGCGTGGGTTTTCGCCGGGCACTCCGGTTTCCTCCCACAGTCCAAAAAGCATGCTGCCACATAGGTTAATTGGCTCGCAGGCTAAATTGCCCCGCAGTGCCCGGCGATGGACTGGCGTCCCATCGTCGGTATATCCTTGCCTTGCGCCCTGTGCCTGCCGGGATAGGCTCCGGCTCACCGTGACCCTGTATAGGACTAAGCGGTTTCAGACAATGAGATGAGATGAGGTTTCAGACAATGAGATGAGAGATGAGATGAGATGGGAATATAAGACTTGGCGTTTAAAGTGTGTGTGTGCGTGCGGTGTCCGTCACAAACGCGAGGTCAATAATCGTAACATGCCGGTTGTGTAGCGATAACTGTCGTGCTTACGTAATTAACAGAACAGGGGTTGTTTTTTTTACCACTTCTGGCAATTATGCAGCTGCTGAGATCTTAGAACGCCAAAAGAGACACTTTTCACAATGTGTCCATCTCATCTCATCTCTCATCTCATTATCTGAAACCGCTTAATCCTATATAGGGTCACGGTGAGCCGGAGCCTATCCCGGAAACACAGGGCGTAAGGCAGGAATACACCCGACGACGGGACGCCAGTCCATCGCCGGGCATTGCGGGACAATTTTAGTCTGCGAGCCAATCAACCTATCCAGGAGCATGCTTTTGGACTGTGGGAGGAAACCGGAGTACCCGGCGAAAACCCACGCGGGCACGGGGAGAGCATGCAAACTCCACACAGAAAGCAGCACCCGAGCCGAGATTCGAACCCGAGACCTTCTGGCTGTGAGGCGTCAGCGCTAACCACCGGGCCACCGTGCTGCCCAGTGTATTAACCACGGGGACTAATTTTATACACCTGAGTCAACAGGCGCCGTAAGGAAAACGTTGATCCAATGTTCCAAATGTACTGGGATCTTGCATATCTACAAACAGCACTCGACATTGTTTATAATAGAGTTGAAACAATGTGTGTAAATCATTCGGTGTTATTGGGCTATAAAGCGTACATACAATAATTCCGCTGACTCAATCTTATCTGTGAACATCTTCAGCATGTGACTTCATACAACTCAACCAAAAGTTTACATCAGCAAATCCTGGAGTTAATATTCCACTAACACACACACACGCACACAAGCTTTACCTATCTCGCAAAGCCTGACGGTGCACAATATGCTTGGTCAACCCCTTAAACTCGAGACTTTTCCAGAGTGCTACATGCCAATGTTTTTGCCAATGCAATCGCGCACTGGACTCAATCTCCTGGCGTGGCAGTTGAAACAAAGGGTACCTTTCTTAAAATCTCCCACCTCTTTTGCACTCATTAATACGTAGGGATGGATCAATCGGCTGGTCACTCGTGTTGAGGTAAGGCGTGGGTCCTCTGACCACTTTCATGACATCTGACCGGTACAACAGCGCATGCCACAATACACTCCAGTGTGGTAGTTGAGCCCTCCTTAGTTGAGGCCCTTCCAGCTGGAGGAAAATAAGCAATAAATGTCAAGTCTTGCACCCATTAGCTCAGTGTTTGGCTTGTGGTAGGACACAAAAGCATCTGGAGAAACCCCACACATACGACAGAATAACACTTCCACACAGATGGGTTCATGATACATAGCACCAACATTTAATGACAATGAGAAAAAATGACAATTGCTTAGGCTTTATTAATGACAACACATAACCATAACTATTCGTTGTATGCATTAAGTTTTATCTGTACAGTTAACTGCTGCATTGCATGGCGTTTAGCATTTCAGTGCAAAACGACAAATGTGCTTATGGTCTGAAATCTCTTCCTCTCGTCAGCAGTGAGCTCTGCATTGCCTGGCCTCTCCACCACGATGGTTCGTACACCTGCTTCCTCAGCCGCAGCCGCTTCTGAAATGCGGGAATAGGCAAACGCTTAGCGTCATTACACAGTACGACGTCACATATCCGTCCTGACCGATTAACCGCCTACAAACACCTCCCTCTTCCCCCCTTCAACAGTGCTTGAGCACGGTGGTGAAATCATAATCATAATTAGCAATAACAAGACCGGCAATGATACTGACCTTCATATCACATAGATGTTCATAAATATGACCGTTTCATGTACAGTAAGTCATAATCTGTTTTTAAATTTGATTACCTATAAACCAGTGAAGTATTTTCCCCAAGTAAAAATTTGTTTGCTCTTAATTGCTGTGCCACAACATATTTGTATGAAATTTGTGTAACTATCATTTTTTAAACTAACGTTCGCACATCTGATCTTGGGTGGCACGCTGGCCAGTGGGAAGCACTGTCTCCTCACAGCAAAAAGGTCCGGGTTCGAATCTCGGCCTCACAGCAAGAACGTCTGGGTTCGATTCTCGGCTCGGGTGCCTTTCCGTGTGGAGTCTGCATGTTCTCCCCGTGTCCGGGTGCTCAGTAATAAACGAGTGCTCAGTAATAAACGACGATACGTGTAAATATCTGTAAGGAATTGTAGCAAACCTTTAGTGATGTCAGTGAGGAAGAGGATGCTGCTTTCTGGGCAGCCAATTGCAGCTGCGATCTGCTTGTAACTCGCCGCCTCCACTTTTGCGCCGACTTTGGTGTCAAAGTGACCATCAAGGAGCTGTACAACACACACAGGCTCACAAGTAACTAAGAGTAACGCGATACAGCTCGGTCTGTTTGATGGGCCCAATTATATTGCAACCGTACCCAGCGCCTGCTAGCTCCTAGTTAGTACCAGCATTTGCAAGTGATAAATCCTGTTAAGTTAGAAATGTGGTGAGTTGATGGATCGTTTCTTGGTCACACATTATCCAGTCTAAACACTCCTCATTAAGTCCAAAGCTTCAGAACAAATGGTGAAATGACTGCCGACTTGCACAGGTACTGGGATTAATTTTGTACAAGAATGGTCAAACTCTGCAGGAGTCAATGGACAGGTTCAATAGTATCAATAGTCCATGGCTGTGCTTGGCTCTGCTGAGAGCCGCATTTTTTGAAATATATACTATTACTGTCCTCAGTCCTGACTGCGAAGTCGTTTATGCCTCACTCAGCAACTTGATCTCTACCTCCAAGATGCTGCCTTCTGTTGTGTGGCCAAACAGAAGCTTTTGCGCCTCTACGCTTCCCGACGAGTAGATGTAGACATGCTTCCCAGCCGCCCTCCACGCTCGTAAAGCTGGCACGACATCCGCATACACCCTGCAGCAGCAACAACGCAATTCACTGAGTGACATCGCAATGTGTCTCATACCACGTGGATTCATTGTGCAGCAGAAATGTTGCCACTATCTCCTCCACCGCCCCACACAACATCCATACATCCATTGTCATGCCGCTTATCTGGTCCAGGTCGTGCAGGCAAATGTTTAGCGAAGCAACCTCGACATCCTTTTTCCCAACAAATTCTTCCAGCTCTTCCCGGGAGATTCCAAGGCATTCTCAGGCCATATGAGAGATATAATCCATCCAATGGGTCCTAGGTCTGCCCCAGGGTCTCCTCGCAGTTTGCCTTGCCTGGTACACCTCCAGGTGGAGGCACCCAGGAGACATCCTGACCAGATGCCCGAAGCACCTCAACCGACTGCTCTCAATTCGAAAAGAGCAGCGTTTCTGTTCCGAGATCCTCTTGGATCACGAAGTTCCTCGTCTTATCGTTAAGGCTGAGCCCAGAAATCCTGCGGAGGAACCTTATTTAAGCCACCTGTACCCGAGACTTTACTCTTTTGGTCATTACTTAAAGCTCACAGGTGAGGGTTGGAATAAAGACTGACTGGTAAATTGAGAGCTTTGCCTCCTGACACAGCTCCCTCTACACGCCTTGATATCCTGTCCATGAAAATCAAACAAGAGGAGACAAGGGGCACCTTTGGCGAAGGTCAATTCCCATTGCAAATGGGCTTCAATTAATGCCAATGATGCGAGCACAGCTCTCACTCCGGTTGTACAAGGACTGAATGGCGCACAGTAAGGGCCCCGGTACCCCGTACTCCCACAGTGCCTACCACAGAACCCTTCGGGGTACACGGTCATAAGTCTTTTCCAAATCCACGAAACACATGTAGGCTGGTTTGGCAAATTTTACTGACTCCTCAAGAATCTGTAAGAGTGTGAAAAACTGGTCCTCTCTTTCACAGCCAGGATGGGTTCCATATTGTTCCTCCTGAATAGAGGTTTGACTATTGGCCAGATGCTCCTTTCCAGCACCTTGGCATGGGCTTTCCCATGGAGGCTGAGCAGTGATGTCTCGAGTTGGAATACACAATCCACTGGTACTGTTCCCGACACCGAAGTAACATTGAATAGGTGTGTCAACCATGACAATCCTCCAACATCCAGGGTCTTCAGCGTCTCCGGGCAGATCTCATCCAATATATCATTAAAAATGATTAGTTTTTAAATGCCCCTCAAGGCTGGCCAAGTGGCACAGTGAGTAGCGCTGTCACCTCACAGCAAAATGGTCCAGGTTCGATTCCCAGCTCGGGTACCTTTCTGTCTGGAGTTTGCGTGTACACCCTGTGCCGTGGGGTTTCACCGGGTACTCCGGTTTCCTCCCACCATCAAAAGACAAGCTGTTGCCGAGGCTTATATGGCTTGCTGAGTAAATTGCCCCAAAGTGCCCTGCGATGTACGGGCGTCACGCCCTGCGTATTCCCCCACCTTGCGCCCTCTTTCGGCCGGGATAGGCTCCAGCCCCCCTCGACCCTTGTACAGGATTAAGCGGGTATTGATAATGAATGCACGGATGGATGCCCCTCGAGACACTGAACAAATAGGTGACCATGTGGAGGGAAGGGAGGAGTTCAAGAGTAGGTAAGAGGATGTAAGGAAGTCAACAGTTTATGGAGAGTCACAGGCAGAGGAGATGAGCAACGTATTGAGCGTGGATTCTAACGCAGTGATAATCTGCGGTGCAGCTGCAACACAATTCCATGCTGCGTGCAGCTGGAAACAGAATTCCACGCTGCGTGCAGCAGCTTGTTTCAGACCACAGGGGGCAGCAGAACTACAAGAGGATGAGCATCCACCGCATGACTATTGATGATAAGTCCCTCATTACTGCAGCGACAGCAAACACTCCTGCATAGCTTTTAGCCGCTGTGCTGTATAGTGCTGTGATGTGGGTTTCTCCTTGCACCGCATGGCATTCGTTCACCGCAAGCCATTCGTGTCCGACGTTCCGCTCCACGTGCCGAAGAGACTCCAAGCGTGGATCAAAAAAACGCCGGACGCCATGCCAAACACGTGGTGCAACGCAAAACCACAGGTGGGCCGCGGCGAAGAGACACTTACTCGCCCTTCACCTCCCCAGAGGCATACGCGGACCGCCACATGTGTCCCTGTAGCTGCTTGAGAGCCGTGGTCTTGCGGTCAGCCTCCATTTGCCACAGCACACTTGCCACGGTCGCGTCCAGTGCCGCCTGCTTTGCAACGCGGCCAGACGGAATGGCCACAGCGCCTGGAAGCTGCACATCGGCCTCTGCCTGACAAGAGGACAAGCAATTGCTCGCTCGTCAGCTGTTGCCAGAGCAGTGAAATAAGCTCCCGCCAATCTGGGAAAGCCCAGATTTTTTAATTTTGGGAAACAATTATTAATATTAGGGCGGCGCGGTGGCCCAGTGGTTAGCGCTGACGCCTCACAGCA
>JAZEWT010000028.1:6377800-6391180 GCA_036362905.1 Mordacia mordax
GGGGGGCGGGAGGTTAAACTCATGAGGACAATTATCTTAGGCAGCTCTATGCCGTTAGCCTGATGCAGGAAAGCAAATAATGTTTTCTTAGTGAGGGGGGAAAACGGGAGTGCCCGGCGAAAACCCACGCCGACAAGGGGAGAGGAACTCGCAAACTCCCACACAGAAAGGCACCGGAGCCGGGAACTGAACCCGTGCGATGCCTACTGTGAGGCAGCAGCGCTGCTCGCTGCATCATTCATTGTTCGCCCAATAATCAGACGATTATCATCATAAAACACTATGGGTACTTTTTTGCCAGTATACATATGTAGGATTACAACAGGTTTTACCGTATCTGGCAATTATGCAGGTGTTAAGATCTTAACACCTGCATAATCTTAACACCTGCATAATCGCCAGATACGGTAAAACCTGATGTAATCTTATACATCATAAAACAGTTTATGAGTCCACTGTTTGTGGGTGAGCAAACCCTAACTGAACGTCTTATATATGTTATAGTCATGTAGTCCGTTAATATGTAATTGCTGGCTTTACACAATGCACAATTGATTCATGAACGTAGACATTTTGACTAATAAAACTCAGTCATCTGAGCCGCTTTACCCTTGGCCATGCAAACGAGACAATGCAAACACTCCAGCACTCCACGGCAATGATAACAGTGAGCTTGTGTCACGAGTAAAAAAAGGGCAGTAAATGCTTAACGGAAGAGTTACAAATTAAACGACACCGGATGTGAGTGAACAAGGGGGCGCTGTAAGCTTCTACAGTCTACACAGACGCATAAGCTGGAGTTTTAGGGAAAGTCCCTCAAAACTCAATGACCTTGAAACTGCAAGCACTCTTCATCCCTCCAAAATAAGGGCGTAACTTCGCAAGGCTAATGTATGTGTCGTGGCGACAAGGCTGTTTGCGAACACCTATTAAAGCCGAGACAGCACACCAGGGGGTAGGGGTGGTGTGGCCCTGGCCCTGCGCTTGACCACCTTTGTCTCTCCAATGCTCACGTTTACAGACTGCACCAGGCATCCACTGAAGGTGGAATTGAGCGAGGGTAGGCTTCGAAGAGAATCAGATGCATTGTACTTCACTCTGACATGACTGCAAATCGAACCTATGATCCTGGGAAAGTCACATTTGTCAATAATGCCTTCAAAATAAATGTAGAGGTGATGTTTAAGGCAACGGCTCTTCCACATAAAAGCCCGCTGTTCCAAACGTGGCTTATGTACGTTTTTTTTATTTTAAGGTCACAGTGTAAAAGACGGATGTGCTGAGTTGTTTGGTTGTTCATCGCACACCACTGTCAATGTAGCACCATTGCATCACTAGGTATCTGATAGCGTGACACACCTCCCATTAACCCTTTAGATCTGTACTTCACATAATCATAACAAATGATTATCATTGTCATGAGCACAATACAATGTGTATGTATTGCAACATTGCTTATCACTTTTAAATTATTGATTAGCAACACCTACCATCATCGTTGTGCCTACGGCAAATGTTGGCCTACATTCACCCCTATAATGAATGTCACAAGCATATCTCGCACTCACACGTGTATGATCGGGCTAGCCGAGATAATTCTTATGAGCGGAAAGCGCTCAGCAAACGCAAACCATCATAAAATAGGATTAAAACATATATTTTTAAATGACCCACTTTTACCGCACTCAAACGTAGAAAATAAATGTTTTGAACACAAAATCAATGTATCTAGGGATACAGACTAAAAGCGGGTGGCCAAACACTGACAATATGTGACTTACGATTGACTGATAATACAGTGAGATTTACATTTTAATTATTTTAGTCGTAATACGTGTTTTTCTAATCTTTTGTAAAAGGAACAACTATCAGTTATCACTAAATATCAGTATGGTTTAAAGGTTTTCATTGAAGGAAAATATTATTTTAGTCTTATACGGTCAGTGTTTGGCCACCGGCTTTTCGTCTGTATCCTTAGATAGATTGATTTTGTGTTCAGAAAATGTATTTTCTATTTGAGTGCGGTAAAAGCGGGTCATTTTTTTTATTATTTATCCCATTTTATTTTCTACTTTTTTAGTTTTAGCCTTTTATTGTTTGCGTGTCAGGTGGTTGCAAGGGCTTCGTCTTGAGGAATTAGATTTCGCTAAACTCACAACACAAAAACGTTTTCAACCAAGAATCTCTCAAGGAAATGGAGCGTTTGCGAGCTCTTCCTGATTGCAAGTTAAACTGATCTCTTGTCAAAAGTTTACTTAAAGTGTACTTCTTATCAACTTCAAGTATACATCAAGCAATAAATGGCCAAGACTAAAAAAAGTAGAAAACTTTGTCTTAATTGCACTTTGTGTTCACTTTATATCGTATTCAATGGACTTAACATATTTAAATTTCAATTAACTGATTTGCATTCGAATGTAAACAAAGTAGCGTGATTAGGTATGTTCATAAGTGACCTCGTTTTAACCCAGTTCAATTTTAAATTCTCAATAACCGTTATAAATAGTAATTTGAAAGGATCGTTTGAATGGCGGGCCCAGGATCGGCTTGTCACCGATCTTCAAACTTTTCGCTAGAATGCATTTTCATCCGAGTAATGTCTACGTACAAATTTTCAGCTCTCCAGCTTTATCAGAAATGCTTAAATGTTGTGCTCAAAGATTGTGACTGTTACACACATCCCCCAATATAAGTTAAGTAAAAGCGGGTAAAAATTGGTACCAGCGGTGTATATCCATCGACCTCTGTAGAGGAGGATGGTGGAGGGCGGCTACGGGGCAGTCGGAGGCAGTCGCCTTCCAACAACAAAGGAGGTCAGAGGAGCGACGCTCACAACAGCGAGCGGAGCGCCTGGCGGATAAAACACAGCGAGTTGGCAGAGTGGGGAACGCAGCTTGTGTGTCGGCCACTCATCTTAGCCCATGGCGCCTGGAAATGTCCCGTGACCTCCTGTTAGCGAACACTCGACACTTAACGTGGCTTCAAAGTGCACCTGGCCTGGCACAGATGACGTGTGGACGTCACTGTCACATAGTGGCGAATGACAGTTGTTGTTGTGTATTTTCGCTTTGAAGGCGTTGCTCGTTAAGTGCACTTGCCCCCGATATTGCCTTGAAGACTACACGGGGGGGGGGGCTTTGTCTTTATATTTTTACCTTCCTGCCTAATTTAGCAATTGAGTTCTATTCCCACTGGCGATGGACCGGCGTCCCGTCGTCGGGTGTATTCTTGCCTTACGCCCTGTGTTTCCGGGATAGGCTCCGGCTCACCGTGACCCTATATAGGATTAAGCGGTTTCAGATAATGAGATGAGTTCTATTCCGATCTCGCACTAGCGACTAAGGCTGCGGTTCCTGACAATGAGATGAGATGATCTGGATAACTCGGAACAATAAAATATACAAGAGGAGGTGTTTCACCACGCTTTACCTTGCATCACCCTTCTCGGATGCTTCAACAGCTCGCCCTACATCACGCCTCCAGACGGAGATGATGCAATGACATCAACAGCGCGCATGCACACAGTTGATGTTATCGTTGCCTCACACCAAATGAAATCTAATCTCATCTCATTGTCTGAAGCCGCTTAGTCCTATACAGGGTCGCGGTGAGCCGGAGCTTATCCCGGCAGACACAGGGCGTAAGGCAAGGATATACCGACGATGGGACGCCAGTACATCACCGGGCACTGCGGGCAATTTAGTCTGCGAGCCAATTAACCCATGCAGCAGCATGCTTTTGGACTGTGGGAGGAAACCGGAGTGCCCGGCGAAAACCCACGCGGACAAGGGGGAGAGCATGCAAACTCCACACAGAAAGGCACCCGAGCCGAGAGATTCGAACCCGGGACCTTCTTGCTGTGAGGCGACAGCGCTAACCACTGGGCCACCGCGCCGCCCTGACTGACGACTCTTTATGATTCCTCGTGTCGCAGGAATCCCGCATCGAGAGCTTGCAAGCTCACTGGGTACACTCTGCTGTCATAAGTCAACATCTATCTGTTGTATACCCGTGCATACCATTGCAGGAACACGGGCAGCGGGCTAAATAATTCGAGAATCTTTGCCACATTTTTCAGCTGCCTGTCTGGGAGATCGATTCGAACCCGCGATCTCTGGGACGCCAAGTTCAGTGTGTTGACGATTACGCCACATCAGCAAGCTTTCGTGGCCACTCAGCAACGGAGAGCCCTTAACAAGGGGATAATATATAGTGACTGCACCCTATCCCTTCACAGTACAGGACTACATATTTAAATGAAGATGAGAGCCTTTTGGTAACAAGTCTATTTTTAATGCAAATACTGTATAGGACAAACATCAACTCGCGTTGAACGCATTTAAGGGAAACGTACATTAATACACAGCGCGC
The DNA here is from genome assembly GCA_036362905.1 of Mordacia mordax. Classification (NCBI taxonomy): domain Eukaryota; kingdom Metazoa; phylum Chordata; class Hyperoartia; order Petromyzontiformes; family Petromyzontidae; genus Mordacia; species Mordacia mordax. The sequence goes on from JAZEWT010000028.1 coordinate 6,382,172, forward strand.
ACATACAGCGTATGTGACAATCTTATAATTCACAATCAAATGTCTATCCAGGGCGGCGCGGTGGCCCAGTGGTTTAGCGCTGACGCCTCACAGCAAGAAGGTCCCGGGTTCGAATCTCTCGGCTCGGGTGCCTTTCTGTGTGGAGTTTGCATGCTCTCCCCGTGTCCGCGTGGGTTTTCGCCGGGTACTCCGGTTTCCTCCCACAGTCCAAAAGCATGCTCCTGGATAGGTTGATTGGCTCGCAGACTAAAACTTTCCCGCAATGCCCGGCGGTGGACTGGCGTCCCGTCGTCGGGTGTATTCCTGCCTTACGCCCTGTGTTTCCGGGTTAGGCTCCGGCTCACCGTGACCCTATATAGGATTAAGCGGTTTCAGATAATGAGATGAGATGTCTATCCACTGCTGGATGAAGGCCTCTCCGTCATGGACATTGTGTGTAACGTCCACAGTGCGCATGCCGAATATATTCAGACACACGATGCACAAGCCATACATATTCCCCACATAGCCGTTACCAGACTGGTAGGGGTAGTACTGTCAGCGAGCACCTATTAAGGTCGCAACGGCACACGATATCGGTGACTGAGTCGATCCAGATAAATACCAAAATAAATTTATTGTGCACTCACCATAACTCATCAGAGATGCATAAAAATGCACGTTGTCCTGATTTAATACCTTCACTGGGCTGAAACAATGCGACGCGTTTTAATACGGTGCAGTAAAATCCAATTGATTTAAAACTTTAAAGCAGGTGACAGTATACATACCAGCGTCTAAGCGCAGTAATGAAGCGCACCACACTATAGTTATATCTACAGTATACACGACACACATGCATGACTGTTGTGTGACAAACCCATGAACACACTCCGAGTACTGTGTACAAAAACAAACAAACAAACCAAGCAACGTAAGTTAAAGAGCCTTCACCGTGCTTACCCCATAATTGGTGAACGTGTGGCTCCACTTGACTGGTAGGTACGTCTACGCTCACGACACTTTTGAACTCTCCGCACGGCGGACCAGACGTTTAACAAAGCCCGGAGCAAGGCGCGTGATGCAATACAATGATGTATCGTCGGTTGCACCGCCTAGAGTCTCATTCTCATTTGACAGCGCAGAGGCACACGCGCGCCCACGCACACAACACGTGGCGCTCTCGTCGAGAGATGGAGAGACGCGCGCGTTATTTGCGGGCGCTGGGAATTTCCCGAGCTCCGGCACAAAGCAACGCGGCTGATGCGACCCCCTCGGGTTACGCGTCTATTTAAAACTGAAAGGAAACGTTGAGCTTGCGCAGCTCTTTTTAACAATTGCCCCCCTCTTTTTAACAGTTTCCCAGCTCTTTTTGACAATTGCACAGCTCTTTTTAACAGTTGCCCAGCTCTTTTTAACAGTTGCACAAGCTCTTTTTAACAGTTGCCCAGCGGGGAAGAGTCAAATGGTTTCTGTTCCCGTATTGCTATGTTATTTCAGAGTCTTTTTTTATAATAATAAAAAAATCGATAAACGCGTGATTCAAGACCAAAATTCAAGGTCACCACATTAGACGCCTCCTCTTATTTCCTGTTTTTGCAGACCTTTTTTTTTAAACTTAGCTCACTTGGGACCGTGTCATTTATTCATTGAACACCGCCTTATAACCTTTGTTAATTATAGTAATCAACTGCACAGTTATAGCTTTGTTTGTAAAACAAGTTTCATTTTGAAACTGGAGTAAGACATAAATGACTTGTGGCCAAATAGCTTTTGTGACAACGGAAATTTCGATGTATGTTATGTGCAATTATTATTATGTTCTCTGCCTGATGTTTCTCGTTATGATTAGTTTTTATTTTCCTGAGATTATTAACTTATTTTTAACCCTTGTCTCGTGTTGTAGCTTGCTTACCCTTTTCCGCTGGACAACTATTATTAAACAACAAATAAACATTCTATATCACCGACAAAGAAACAAGACTTAAAATGTGCCGCGAAATACTGCCGATATGAATAGGTTTGGAACTCCTTTGAGAAAGAGAGAGGAAGAGACGGATTAGACTTTAGAGAATATACGCAGGTTAATGAAATAAGATTAGAAAGGTTTTACCGTATCTGGCGATCTTATCACCTGCATAATTACCAGGCAAATATGCATGTGTTAAGATCCCAAACACCAAAATAGACACATTTCACAATGTGTCCAGTTTGCAAAAGCCACACATACTAGTGGCAAAATATGCAAACAGGTAGCTTTGATAACTTATGCATTGTCCTTCAAACTGACCGGCCTTCACCAGGCAGTGGCTTCCTTTTGAGCCTAATTGCCAGTGTCAGCCGTTGCCAAAAGGCAGTCAGCTCAGGACAATGCAGTATCAATGCTTATAGCTTAGGTGGAGCTGTTAACGCTATGGGTACTTTTTTGCCAGTATACATATATAAGATTAGAAAGGTTTCACCGTATCTGGCGATTATGTTAAGATCTTAACACCTGCATAATCGCCAGATACGATAAAACCTTTCTAATCTTATATATGTATACTGGCAAAAAGGTACCCATAGCGTTAATGACATAAGTTTAATTCTTTTGAAGAGTAGCGGGCATGGGCAGAACGCGTCACTGCAAGAGGGTGATGGTTGTCGAGACTCATCTCATCTCGTTGTCAGAAACCGCTTAATCCTGGACAGGGTCACGGTGAGCCGGAGCCTATCCCGGCAGACACAGGGCGCAAGGCAGGGATATATACCCACGGTGGGGCGCCAGTCCATCACCTGGCACTGAGGGCAATTTAGTCTGCGAGCCAATAAACCTCTGCAGCAGCATGTTTTTTTGGACTGTGGGAGGAAACCGGAGTGCCTATTCTCCGACTTAAACAAAATGGATACTTGGCACCCCGGCGATGGACTGGCGTCCCGTCGTCGGGTGTATTCCTGCCTTACGCCCTGTGTTTCTGGGATAGGCTCCAGCTTACCGTGACCCTATATAGGATTAAGCGGTTTCAGATAATGAGATGAGATGAGACTTGCCATTACTTTGACATCGCGTGTGCCAAACTCATGAAGAGCTGGGAACAAAAATGGGTCTCTTCCGCACCTGAATGTATCAATTTCCTCATGCATTACATGACATATGGGCGGCGCAGCGACGCAGTGAGTAGCGCTGCTGCCTTACAACAAGAAGGTCCCGGGTTCGGTTCCCAGCTCGGGTGCCTTTCTGTGTGGCGTCCGCGTGGGTTTTTTTGCCAGGTACTCCAGTTTCCTCCCACCTTCCAAAGACACGTCGCTGCCTAGTTTAATTGGCCTGCTGTGTAAAATTGCTCCAAAGTGCCTTACGATGTACTGGCGTCACATCCTGGGTATAGCTCTGCCTGGGGTCCTATGTCTGCCAGGATAGGCTGCGGCCTTCCGCGACTCTATAAAGGATTCAGTGGGTACTAATACTGAGCTGAACGTGCTTAAGTAAAGCACAGGGGTCATTTGACATACAAAGTTGCATATCTGAAAGAAAAAAAACCCACAAACGGAACGTTCCTGTGTTTGCAAGGGACCCTCATAACAGTCGATATCAAAGACAGCCAATAAGTTGCAAATTTTTAGTAAAAAAATCTATACGCTATAAAGATCATTAAAATCTTTTTAATCTGGTTCCGTTGCACTTTGAGCGTTTCGTATGACTTGTGCCGGCACGTTTATGTGTCCATAAATGAAGGTGTTTGTGTATAACTGGATATATGATCTCATTGAAGCCACCAAGATGGTTCTTTTCCTGCCAAGCGGTGTAATTTATCACATTGTTTGGCATAATGTTGCTCAACTGCTTAATGAGTAATGCATTTGATCACTTCTTGTTTTCATGTAAATATATAATTTAAATGGCCGTTTCTTTTACATTATATATACCAAGGGCGGCGCGGTGGCCCAGTGGTTAGCGCTGACGCCTTACAGCAAGAAGGTCCCGGGTTCGAATCTCTCGGCTCGGGTGCCTTTCTGTGTGGAGTTTGCATGTTCTCTCCCCGTGTCCGCGTGGGTTTTCGCCGGGTACTCCGGTTTCCTCCCACAGTCCAAAAGCATGCTCCTGGATAGGTTGATTGGCTCGCAGACTAAAATTGTCCCGCAATGCCCGGCGATGGACTGGCGTCCCGTCGTCGGGTGTATTCCTGCCTTACGCCCTGTGTTTCCGGGATAGGCTCCGGCTCACCGTGACCCTATATAGGATTAAGCGGTTTCAGATAATGAGATGAGATGAGATTGTTTAATATGACCGTAATGCTGGAATACTTTGACCTTCTATTTTTCAATTACCGCTAGATGATTGGATCATTCATGTGCACTCTGCAAGCAAACGGTGTGTATCAGAATTAACATATCCCCCAATACTGACCAGGTCGGCCGTGGAGCTTGAACTGAAAGACTCTGCCACGCACCTCAAATGTATCATCACTTGGCACTCCGCTGTAAATGAGTTTAAAACCATTCGTTCATTGAAACGTTTACGTTAGTCAAAAACGTGTGCTTGTGCAATATAAATTGTAATGCCACCGCTGAAGCGCTCATCTCATGATCACATACCAGACAGTGGATGTTTACTGACCTTTAATACAAAAGGGGATTCAACCGGTAGCGAGATGAATGGCTCGCTGATGTCAGCTCTTGGCCACTGGGCGTTTCGCCTTCATAGTCTCGTCTCGTGGCTTCGGAGTGGCCAGTGGTCAGCAAGGAGACGAGATATAATGCGCGGGCGGCCGAGAGTTTGTCGGCGGTTGTCCTGGAGTTGGCAGAGGGGACTCTGCAGCGATCGTGAGCGCGCGTCTCAGCGCCCCGCGCTGCGGCTCCACGGCTGGATGTGGCAGACTTGGCGCTCGCTGCGGGCGGATCCACTGCTGGATGAGAACAGGCTTGCTTGTGTAAATAATCGAGACCAGTGCGCCGGCCTCGCTGACTGGAAGGACGGAGACCAGATCGACAAGACTGGTGCCCGACGCGGAGGGGGCTGAGCCTCACTCCTACCCCGACACGCCGTCGCTCAGCGCACTCGGGGGCAAAGAGGGATCGGCATCTCCTGACACCGGTACAGGCGCGTACGCCGGCGATAAGCGTTATGACCCAGACGGCGCACGACCCCATGTAATGAACACAAGTGAGTCTACTGGCAAATGCCATTTTACCTTGGCATATGGTGGCATGTTCAAGAGCTACATGGCAAGTGTCGAGGCGTGCCAGTCACGACGGGAAGACTTTAGGAGAGTGTGTACGTCTCTTTTTCCTCCGCGCACGGCAAGAAACTAATATCGAAATCCGCGCGCGCTATAAATTGCACTCATTACTCATTGCATGAAAGCTTGGGTTGCATGACCACACTCGCACTGTGGCTGTCTGTTATATATAATAATATTTTTCATTTTTAAAGTGCCTTTCACTCGAGGGTTATGTAACCGACGCTACCCGGTCTAGTCCCTCCCTTTTCTTTCACTTTCAGTCGCGTGATCGTACGGGAGACACCAGACCGGTGCGAGGGTTCACCAAAACACTAAAGATCACCAGCTGAACAGGGCGGCACGGTGGCCCAGTGGGTAGCGCTGTCGCCTCCTCACAGCAAGAAGGTCCCGGGTTCGAATCTCTCGGCTCGGGTGCCTTTCCGTGTGGAGTTTGCATGCTCTCCCCGTGTCCGCGTGGGTTTTCGCCGGGCACTCCGGTTTCCTCCCACAGTCCAAAAAGCATGCTGCTGCGTAGGTTAATTGGCTCGCAGGCTAAATTGCCCCGCAGTGCCCGGCGATGGACTGGCGTCCCATCGTCGGTATATCCTTGCCTTGCGCCCTGTGTGTGCCGGGATTGGCTCCGGCTTCACCGTGACCTTGTATAGGACTAAGCGGTTTCAGACAATGAGATGAGATGAGACCAGCTGAACAACATGCGCGCGCGCGCCAATGCACGAGAGGATGTTCGGATGGTAAGATTCTGCGTTGTGTGTACTTTTTTTGATGTGAATCCCCCTTTGTGTGCCACACGCGCCGCTGGTCTGCTGCGGTTGCGCCTCTTCTGCCACCACAGACTTGCACCACCGACGCCAACGCGTGTCTTCGCTCGTAGAGAAACACCTTTGTTCGCTCGCCCCACCGTCGCGCGCACCAACTTCGCGAACAACCTCCACGCGGCAACACGCGGAGCCACATCAAACCCCCTTCGCAGCCCTCTCCGGGTCTCCCGTACACTGAGAACGCACGCACGATGGCCGCCATGGACAGCCACGCGCTTTGCGCCCAAACCCACACAAAGAAGAACTCCCAAGGATTCCCTCCCTCCCAAATAACGTCATCTCGCTCGAACCGCTTAACTCCAAAATAACCCGCTTTGCCTCGATTATCGAACTCACGACATGCCGAACCAGTATTACCAAGCTACAACCTCCAGAACACGCACATACACACACAGTCACACACCTTCACGAACAACATCCACGCACCAACACGCGGAGCCACATCAAACCCCCTTCGCAGCCCTGTGGACAGCACAAAACGCCTGAGTATCAGACAACCTCTACGTACGTCTCTGTCTTGTATCATTGTGTTCTGCCCTTAGGAGCAACCGGAAGACACGGCTATACCTCTCCGGGTCTCCCGTACACTGAGGCGTGTCCGCAAGGATGGGCGTGGCTCACTGTACGTGGGGGCGTGTCCATGCCGATATGTCAGCACTTTAATATATGCGCGACCATGCATATGTGCAGCTCGACGCGTCAGTTGCCATTGGCCACATTCACCCCTCCTGATTTGCACTATCATGGTCGCACGTAACGCGAACGATCCGTCCGCCACATGAATACGTGCAGCTCATCACGTCCATTGCCACCGGCTACGGTCACAAAGCGCTGCACAGAGGCATGGAGAGACGGGCACGGCAACAACGTCAGAATAGATGAATGAAGTGAAATAATGACCATAAATCAATGAAGGACATTACACAACAATAAAATAATTATCAAAACAAATAAAGGACGGAAGAAGTGATCTGTGATTTGTATACAGTCAGTGCTATATATTTTAATAATAATTATAATAATTGCATTTATAGAGCGCTTTTCATCCGAGGGTTACAAAACGCTGAACAGAGCAATGACATAACAATGGAAAATCAGCAACAATATTGTTTTTTGGGTTTTTTTTTATTAAGACGATGGTGGTGATGCTTATGATGGTAGACAGATAGATGTTTATTATTGCAGCAGACATTACCCCGTGAGCTTACACGCTGTGGGATTCCTGCTACGCAACAAACTTCCACAAAGAAAACTGTTGGACCTTCTCAGCCACAAGTTCCACTGTTACCTTGGGGCTGGCTGCACGGATGTTTCTCTCCCAATGAGATTCCCTTCTCGGATGTCTATTGCTCCCTGTCTTTATTCGTATCTATGTGTCTCTGTGGGTCTCTATGTATCACTATGAGTGTACGTGTCTCTGTGGATTTAAAACATGGAAAATAGAACGGATGATCCATAATTCTGGGTTACATGTCCACAATTTGACTACGGTAGCTTTAAAATATACAGTCTCTCTATGTCTCTTGGTCTGACCGTGGGTTTACTATATGGTAACCCATAGTTTGGGGGTGGATTACTACAATCACACAAACGCGGCTTGTGTACATCTTTACAGACACCATGAAATGCCACGTCTAATTGTCAGAGCACCTTTAATAACATTATCACTATATCAGGGCGGCACGGTGGCCCAGTGGGTAGCGCTGTCGCCTCCTTACAGCAAGAATGTCCCGGTTCGAATCTCGGCTCGGGTGCCTTTCTGTGTGGCGTTTGCATGTTCTTACCAGTGTCCGCGTGGGTTATCGCCGGGCACTCCGATTTCCTCCCACAGTCCAAAAAAACCACGCTGCTGCATGGGCTAATTGGCTCGCAGACTAAATTACCCGCCAGTGCCCGGTGATGGATTGGCGTCCCATCGTGGGTACATCCCTGCCTTGCGCCCTGTGTCTGCCGGGAGTGGCTCCTGCTCACCGCGACCCTGTACTAGACTGAGCGGTTTCTGACAATGGTGGATGAGACGAGAGACCGTGTCATCACACGCGAAGTTTGACACTTCATCACTAGGGGGCCACGCGAGCCAAAAGCCTTGGTTTTTTTTTCTCTGACACCACCGTGCGCCGGCGAATGAACATCGCGGGATTTTCCCGAGACTCGACGTCGCCCTCGCCACCTTCGGGTATCGCCGCGTCGTGCCCTCGTTGCTCTGGTCCCGAGCCCCGTCCAAGAGAGGCGCCACAATCTCGTCTCTGCGTGATGACGCCCGTCGATTTGTGAGAACTTTGCACGCACGTACGCTCGCACAGATTTCGCGGAGAATAAGGAACTGGGGTACTGTACACATTCTTGTGGCCAAGCCTGTTTTAAACATCCGACAGAGCTCACGGCCAGATTCCCATTTACCATCGGTCAGTGCGCCTAACTTTTCAGATTTATTTTTTGTGTGGCTTTAATGAATTCATCATTTGACAAACAGCTTATCAGTGACGACATTCAACGTCAGAGTGGTGACTTGTTTTCATAACATAAGCGTCAGAATTTAGACATTCAGTTCCGTATCAGTTCCTGTTTAGTTTTGTCACAGGGTCACGGGGCGGGGGGGAGATACGGATATTGTTTAGAATAGAATACAGTGCCTTTAGGTGATGGACTGGCGTCCCATCGTGGGTATGTCTCCGCCTTGCGCCCTGTGTCTGCCGGGATAGGCTCCGGCTCACCGCGACCGTATACGGCACTAAGCGGTTTCTGATACCGGCGATGGACCGGCGTCCCGTCGTCGGGTGTATTCCTGCCTTACGCCCTGTGTTTCCGGGATAGGCTCCGGCTTCACCGTGACCCTATATAGGATTAAGCGGTTTCAGATAATGAGATGAGATGATAGTGAGAGATGAGACGATGCCTTTATTTGTCATTGCACAACTGTGCAACGAACTTTAGTGCAACTCCACAGTGGTATAAATAGACAAAATAGTTAGACACGGGCGGCGCGGTGGCCC
>JAZEWT010000028.1:6417598-6440045 GCA_036362905.1 Mordacia mordax
GACACAGCGAGTGGGTGAGTGAGTGACACGTGAAGAGCACTTGAGCCTACAGTCTGTTACGACTGGCTCGTGACACGGAGACACCTACAGGGCTCTTGTGGGATTCAGTGAAACGGGCCGAATACAGTCAACGCATGCAAGGGACACCGGGTGACACCTGCTGGGCAATTATGGGATTCGCTGAATTAACACAGTACAGGTGAGATCGTGGGTGACGCCCAATAATAATATTTGCATTTCTAAACAGCGCCTTTTCACCCGAGGGCCACAAAGCGCTGCACAGAGCTGTGGAGAGAACGGCGTGTCAGCGACAACATTAGAGCAGGTCAAGTAAGTAAAATAAAGACAATAAATCAACCAAGAACATGGCAAAATATATAATCGTTAAAGCAAATAATAGACGAAGTGTACCTGAGCAGGCATGAGTGACATGGCTAATACGCTAAAATAAATGTACTTTAAATCGAACATGATGACTGGGTCAATAGATTTGTCGTAAAATGATCCACACCTGTGAGAGTGGACTACAAAAGGAGGTACCTGCAAGGTTATGTCCACAGGGCAGTAGCTGTTGACTCACGAAGTACAACTCGCTTTATCTACAGCAACCAGGATGATAGGTCGAGCCAAGCACCCGACCATGACTTAACCTCTTAGCCTTCCAGATTGGGAGACCGAGCTACCTGGCCCGATATCGAGCAGCATTTTGACGACTGTACGCAGTGTTTTACGGTCATATTATGCAATGTAACCAGACTATCAGATGACGTGACACACGTGTTATAAATATTTAACGTGTATTTGAATAGGCATATGCCGTGCACACAATGTACACGTGTTGTGTAATGTACGCAGCATTAAACAGAACAATGCTGCACACGTGTTTGAGGTCACGGTTCCATGTCATAATTGTTAGCGCACGTCCTCGTTCTGCTTGGGTACCCAACGAACTTCAGCAGTAAGTGGTTCCACGTTGCTAAAGCCCACGAAATGCAGGTATGAGAGAGTGGCTGTGGTGGATAAACTCGCTCAGCACGGGCTGGAGAAAAGATGTGACGCTGGTCGCATTTGCCGACGGCTGGTACCGGCGGTGTCAAGATCGACCCCCCTGCGGAGGAGGTTCGTGAAGGACGCTCCTGGGCAGCTGGAGGCAGTCATCGTGCAACAAGTTGGCGGAGGAGCGATGCTCACGAACAGCGTGCGGAGCGCCAAGCGGATACACTTTAGCGAGTTGACACAGTGCGGAACAGAATTCCCGTGACCACCACCTCCTGTCAGCGAGCCTTGGACACTTCGCGTGGCCTCAAAGTGTACCTGGCCTGGCACAGACGCCGGGGGAACGTCACCGCCACTTGGTGTTGAGCGGCGGTTGCTGATGTCAGACGCCTATAATTTACTTCTGGGGTTGGTGGCCTGCGTCGGAGTGTGGGTGACACCCACCTGCAGTTCAGCGAAGATCCTTTAAAAACAATCGGTAGCAGCGGAGAAGAGGTTGACGGAACGTTGAAAAAAAAATTTGTTCAGGGTCCTTATATCTCACGCTTCAGGAATCTACGGAATCCCTCTTCTTGCATATCAAACAGCTCTCCCAGAGCAGGGCTCCATTGACGCCTCTGAAAAGTCTGAAAACGCGGCGAAGCTCTCCAGGGTAAAATAAATTTAAAATTAATTCGCCATTGGTTATTCTCCAGTCTCTTCCTCATTACAATTCAAGTGAGGGGGCCAACCGGTTTGTTACCTTTGTGGAAAAAAAATGTTGAAAAACCAGTAATCAACAAAAAGAAACAAAAACATCCGCAAAGATGTCTGGTTTATAAAAGCACACAACGCGTCGGCATGTTATGAAGTTTTATTTGTGATGTAGAGTGAAAATATACATGTAATTCCAATGCAGCAATGGAAAACATACAAAGCAATGTTAAGACTTGTCATTTGCAGTCACGTTTATTGTAGACAACATTTTCTATCGCTAACTATTATTGCTAAAGCATTTTGTAATGTTATTTCTGTCGATACACTTGGTTTGATTGGAATGTGGACAGTCAAAAGAGTTCTGTGCATTACGAGTGTTAAAATATACAAATTAGTAAATGCAAGTGTACAAACATCTCATCCCTTGTGCATTAGTTGCAGAACATTTCAGCGCATTTCTCCAGTCTCTCATCCCGCTAGTAAACATCAGTCACGCCAACGTGTGAGTTTTCAAAAGAAGACCCTTCAGAACCCGTGCGTCGTCACCAGCATAGTCGCTTCAGACTGGCCGGCCACTCTTTTTTAAAACTCGCCATTAATCCGAGACATAAAAAGGTGTTCAATGCAAGTGAAAGTACGTGTCTAACAGACCACAAATTAACGCGTATGAATTCTTCCAAACTACTGTAAGGATATACTTTCCACATAGGTTGGTTTACGTAGCATTTTACTACACGCGGAATGTCACTAGTAATCTGTTGCTGCAATATTAACGTTATGTCTAACTACTACAGCTAACCTATAGCAACGGCATGAACACGATGCATTACAATAAACGATTTACCGCAACAGCTAGTAGTAGGTTTTATGTTGCTCTGCACGGTTAATGTTTTTGATTTAAAAAATATACCTGTTAAAATAAACATCAATTTCATTTCAGGGAATGCTACAATCTAAAAAATATATTCTTTATTGGCCATCCTGTACTAAGATTGTGTGGAACCTATATGTTCTCAATTATTTACAGCTGCATTAAAAAAAATGTCCCTGGAATGGCACAACCCATTTAATTCCATTCATGTGCTTTTTGGAGACTATGCCAAAAGTCCCTTGAGATCCATGCAATTCGTCTTCTAACAAAATCTCTGGACGCATTATGCCCAACCGTCGACACAATTCCGGTTGTAAAGTTCTAACATGAACAGTCGTGGAATTGTGAAAAATGTAAATGAGATTGTACACCGTGTGAAAGACTTGCTGACAGTGGCTCAATGAATGGCTTAAAAAAAAAATCACTAATCACGAGCATCCAGCTTAATATTTAAGTGAACAGTCACTTGATAATGGTCTATATTTTATTACAGCTCTGCAACACGCACAAAGCTTCTAACCTGACCAAATTATCCAAACCCCATCAACCTTTCAAACGTCATACCACATTGCCTTCTTGTTGGGAGAGCTTAGTCTATTGTTGGGGACGTATTCTGACTTTTATTAATGTACACATGCTTCAGAACTTAGAAAAAGCAGTCCAATTTATTATTTTAAATATATGGTAACAAACGTCCACTAGATTCTCACTTTTTATCTGAATAGTGAATCTGAAAGGCAAGGTGAATGTTTGAGCAATAAAACGTTTATTATGTAGTTAGCATTTTCAAAACACTGGACCATTACTTTCCCAACAAAATAGAAATGTGGTCAGAGCCAGAATATACCAAGATTAATCTACATGTAAAAATAAGGTAAGATTAGATTCCAAATAACTGTTGCGTGAGCCAAAATACCATTATCGCTCGTTTGGAAATATGAAAAAAAAAATTATGACGCTTAAATTGCACACGATGCAAATAAATGTGCAGTTCAGCTCTGATCTGTGTTCGGGTTTTACCACGTGTGCTTCAGCACTGGTGTCAGGCGTTTTGCTCCATGTACTGGGGACTTCCTCAGTTCAGCACTTCAGTAAAACATTTGACAACATGCGGTGGAACCCGAAGATGGATTTGGAGCTGTACGGCACTGCGATAATAATAAAAATAAACCCGCAGTAAACCCACAGTACTCATACCTCACTCGGTGTCAACACCACATCCAGCGCTGGTGGAAGCTTCGGAATATTTTACACAATGCTCAACACAGGAAAATGAGTGCGCTACACAGGTACATTGTACAGCCGTAATCAATAAGATCTCGGCTGAAGTGCAATATCGGCACAAATAAGCATAAAACATTAATCATTAAAAAAACACATTACATCGTTTCAAAATGTTATCCAAGAATGTTACGGTGCAACCCCAAGGTGAGAAGAGGGTGTTATTTCAGAAACAAGTGCAAACCTTGGCAGCAACAGATGTGTATTGTGCCAATTAAGTCTCGCCACCAATCCTTTCACCAGGATGCAGTACATTTCCGAATCATGCAGCCACGCATTACAGGGTTACCCTCCACAGCCCCAAATGAAAGTAATAACGCAAATGAACGAGTCAAATGCAAACGAATGGCAAGCTATTAATAAAAAGTCACCATGAGCACATACATTACACAGTACACCAGGAAACACACGCAACATTGTAACGATGAAGGATTTCACGGCTCGACGCATGATGATTGCATCCTCAGGCGCAGTGTGCGTGTGTCGTGTGTGTGTGACTCCTGTTTATGCGCAGGTACTACCAAAGAGGACACACACACACGCGAAACGTCGCGAGGCGGAGAGAGGAGAGCAGCTTTTTCGAGGCAATCGTCGTGTACAACATAATAGACTGGAATGGTTGTTGTAAATATTAAAACGGAATGTACATTGATGATGAAAAATATGAACGTCCAAGTTTGGTATGAATTCGCAATGAGGTAACATTGACACTGTTAATGCTAATGTCTCGGATGCATATGGGTTAAAAAGACTGATCAGGCATACATGTCTCTTAATAATTTAGTGTCCGTGGTAAATGTCTACAAAATGACCACATAAATATGTAGCACAGGATACCACATAGACTGTAAATTAAATTGCCAAAGCACCCATAAAATACGAACCTACGTAACTGAGAGCGCGTGTCTGGATTCGATCACCGAGATACACTAAGTTGCTCGTTTGCACACAACAGAATTTACTACAGTAAGAGATGTACAGGATTTGTACACGTTACAGCTAATGACCTTGATTCTGGGTTAAATTGTCCAAGGCATTTAATCATCACCTCGTCCCAACACTCACTCGCTTCACTGTCTGCACAACAACGTACACACATGCCGCATCTCTCCTACGAGTGGCAATTCTTCACATTTGAGTAATGGCATATCCTTGTCCCTTATAATATCTATAGGACACCACAACACGACCTCATTCGTGTTCAGTTATGACTGATGTGCCCAACTTAAATTATTCGTTTAACAGAAATGCAGTCCTACTCCACAGTGTAACCTGAACTTCCTTGCATTGAAACCAAGAGGATTATTGGTTAGAGAGATATTGGCTAATTATGATATGGTTTAACAAGGAAAGCAAGGTGGGTGGCCAGGAGATAGATGACACCGCCTGATCTCCAGGGCACCAGGGCCTTGACATCACAGAAGCAGCAGATTTTTACTTTCTGCAAACTCAACCGTGTAATAGTGCTACCATGTGAAATGTCATCTACTCCACTTCACGACAACTAAGCTTGCACCTCTATGCAAATAGCTGAACTGATCACCCACACAATGTCCTTATGCAACATTGAGCCAATCTGAGTACATGGCTTCTCACAGGCTAACTTGGATACATCTCTGACCAGCAGGGCATGACAATTTAAAGTTATCGGTCTACACTGCATGCAAGAAACATACAGCCAGCTATAGAAAAATTGCTAACCTTTGACCATTGCTGCTTGTGCTGGTGTTGAATCGCCTACAGCTACAGTTAAATTTTGCCATTGTATATTTATTGGGTCTGCAAAATTTCTAGCTAGTTTGTTAACACCCATCTACGTACTTAGCTGTGGTTCATATTGTATACATCCCACAAATTATGCGTATGCTGGTCAATAGGGATAACACAGTATTCAAAACCAAAACCTTATACATTTCACTTGGGCTACTATGAAAACAAGCTACAAAAGGTAAAAAAACCACACCCAGTCTGATTTTATACAAAACCTGATACAAAACCTGGGGTCATCGAGTCTCGTCCAGCCTGTGTACATGCACATAATACATCTGTTTACAGTTACACACAAATTCCCTGTGTCCACCTGTGCGGCGCTGTGCGCGCACTGCTGCGCCCGATGACGCGCCGCCTCCCCCGTGGCGCGCAGGCAGCCTCCCCCGCCGTCCGTCTTCAGCAGGACACACGGGGCGCGGGAGCCGCTGGGCCTCCGCTCGTCGCCAGGTACTTGTGCACAATGTGGTCCGCATACCCCTCTTCCTCGGGCGTGAGGTGGGTCGGCGGCGAGCCTGCACGCACGCCGGCACACCGTACCCCGCCCCCTCGCGCTGGCTCACGCGCGCGCGACGCCGTGCCGAGCGCTCACGCGCGCCGAGTTCCGGAAATCACGCGAATTCGCGGCGGTGGCGGCGGCGGCGGCGGCAGTGGCGGTGGCGGTGGCGGCGTGGGCATGTCACTTGCCTTGCTGCTGAACGTAGCGTAGGAACGATCGCCGACCCGGGATGTCCTCTCCTACCTATGAGGCGGCGGCGATCGTTTGGGCACGGGGAAACAAATGGACACAATGTTGCTGTTCTTACCGCCCCGTGGTGAAGCTCGTGATGATCAACATTAGCTCTTGAGTGGCTGAGCAACCATTAGAGCATGGCAGCGTGTGCATGCAGTGATCCAATTCACAATCAAGATGGCGTGCAGTTTCTCCAACTCAAATGATGACTTTAGGACAATTCTGTTTCGACACTGGTGCGCATTAATCAATGTATGACGGCGTTTACATGCACGAGCAAGCGTGCGGGTGTGCGTGCGCGCACACGTGCGCATGCATGCGAGTGCAAGTTACCGTGACGCTGTTGGGCTGGCCGAAGCTGTGCGAATCCACGTTGCCATCTTCAGCCAACTGCTCACCGCAGTTGTTCTGCACTCCCCTGCACCAGAGTTAAATTTACAGCAACGACGACAAAACAAAACCCCCACAAACATGACCGTGACAAGAGGCGGGGGAAGGGGCACTCACCGACGCGCGAGCGGCGGTGCACTCCCTCGCACGTCTCCCAGCTGTTCGTCATCCGAGAGGCCGGACGGAGTACGCTCCACCGAGGTCACCAGCGAGAGCCAGTCGTCGTCGCGGGGAGGCCGCGCACCGCCATCGGCACTCTTCTGCCACCGCTTGCGCGAGCCGCTCGCGTGCGTCATCGGCGGCGGCGGTGGCGGCGAGTCGGACGGATGGCTGCGGCGCGGGTGGCGCGACGGTGCGGCGAGCGAGCCGGAGTCCGGGTAAGGCAGCTGCGCGGACAGTGGGTCGGGCGCGGCGCCGAGCCCCGGGACGGTGGGCTTGGCGGACGGGGAGCGACAACGCCGCCGGCCGGGCGGCGAGCCAACGACGGCGGGGCGGGAGGACTGCCACAAGGACGGCGCGGAAAGCGGGCGGGATGGCGAGCCGGAGCGCAGGCGGGCGACGGGAGCGCTGCGGACGGAAGCGTGGCCGTCGTCGGACGCGCCCAGCTCGCTGGATGAACTGTAGCGGCACTGGGTTGCGGCGGCCAAATGTCTCAGGCGGGCACAGCGCTCCTCCAGGTGACTCCGCACTGGTGGAAGCGAAGGCAAAGTAAAAAAAAAACGGCGATTAATTAAAAAAACCCAACAATAATCGACACTTAATAAATCAGTTTGTTTAAAAGTGGGGAAAAATATTTGAGATAACGAGAGATCCTTTATCGTGCCACGCCGATACCTGCAAGGAGGTGGCCGAACAGAGTCAGCGGAGACTTTAAGGAGTGGAGCAAGGTGGAAGGCAGGAGAGAGCAGAGCAAGCAGCAGAGACAAGGGACGGACGGCATCCGGAACGGCTCAAGCAGGAACCAGAGGACCAGCCATCGCTTCAGAAAGACAAAGGACAAAAGCGCCAAGATTTTACACCTGCGACATCCACAATCGAGTGACAAATTTAAAACACCTTTGCATGCCATCCATCCATCCATCTTCATCCGTTTTATCCAATGCCGGGTCGCGGGGGCAGCAGTCTAAGCAGCGATGCCCAGACTTCCTTCACCCCAGACACTCTTCCGGGGGGACCCCGAGGCGTTCCCAGGCAAGCTGAGAGACATAGTCTCTCCAGCGTGTCCTGGGTCTTCCCCGGGGCCTCCTCCCGGTGGGACATGCCTGGAACACCTCCCTAGGGAGGTGTCCAGGGGGCGTCCGAATCAGATGCCCAAGCCACCTCAGCTGACTCCTCTCGATGTGAAGGAGCAGCGGCTCTACTCTGAGCTCCCGCCGAGTGACCGAGCTTCTCACCCTCCACCCCAAACTAACGAGGCGCCAGGTGTTTTTTCCACTACAGCGGGTGAGCCGCGCCACTGACATTGCATTTGGTGAAGGAGTCGAGATGCGTGTGGCCAAAGCGGTGATGCCGCATCCCGACCGAGTATTCAATGACAGAGCATGCAATAAATGCGTCATTTGTCCCGCTCCGTGGCTTTGTTGGCCCCGAGCCAGAATCGGATGTCACGTGAGGAGAGCATGCTCAGGGTTTAGTTCGGGTGCGGAAACTGTTCAGTCGGTATCAGTCGCAGCTTTAAAATTGCAGGAGGTCGTGGTGTGCTCGAACCTATTCCGGTAGACACGGGGGCACAAGGCAGAAATATTGCAGAGGACGGGATGCCAATCACAGCACATCGAAGGCAATTGAGTCAGTAGGATAATTAGTGGGGGCAGCCCGGTGGCTCAGTGTGTAGCGCTCTCGCCTCACAGCAACAAGGTCCCGGGTTCAAATCATGGCTCGGGTGCCTTTCTGTGTGGAGTTTGCATGTTCTCTCCTCGTGTCCGCGTGGGTTTTCGCCGGGCACTCCGGTTTCCTCCCACAGTCCACAAAACATGCTGCTGCATAGGTTAATTGGCTTGCAGACTAAATTGCCCGCAGTGCCCGGTGATGAATCAGGCGTCCGATCGTGGGTATATCTCTGCCTTGCGCCCTGCGTCTGCCGGGATAGGCTCCGGCTCGCCGCGGCCCTGTACAGGATTAAGCGGTTTCTGACAATGAGAAGAGATAATGAATGGGCAGTGGCGGCAGCGTATCTTCGGACTATGGGATAAAACTGGAGTAACCAGCAAAAACTCACGAGGACATGGGCAGGGTATGTAACCCCAAGAAAGAGAGGCACCCGAGCCAATAATCGAACCCGGTACCTTCTTATTGTGAGGTGGCAGCGCTAGCAATTGCGCCACCGTGCGCTTGGCAACCGGCCACGGTTCATCATCTGTCGCCAGCGGAATCTGAGTGCGACTGCCACGGAGGGCAGGGGCCCACGTGCGTCGCACGTACCGCCGTCGTCATCCTCGCTCGGGGTGTCGCGCGCCCTGCTGCGCAGGCCGTGCGATCCGATGCGCGCCGCATACTCGACATCCGAGAGAAGCTCGGCAACCGACAGCGGCAGCGAGGGTGGGTCCGGGCGCCGGCTCAGCTCGGCCAGGCGCTGGCCCACACGCTCGCTCAGGCTCAGGTAGTCCCTGGGGAGTCCGGGAGCAGCGCAAACGCAAATGTGCATCGTTACAAAAGAAGGGGGTGCGAGTGGTTTTGGCCGCGGTTGGCAGTGTGGGTAGTTGTGTAGGTGGGAGTCAGGTGAGGGAATTTGCCGTTCCGACCCGGGTTAAACGTGGATAACGTCTCGGTTTCTCTGCGCTAGATTTTCCTCACCTCACGGGGTACTGCGCCGTACGGAGCATTCTAACTGAATTCTGGTTTATTACAGGTCGCTGAAAGAAATGTAAGATTTTTTGTTTATGACTGTACAGTAGCTGGAAATTGGTTAGTGATGTAATCACCTGACCCAAAAAATGAATTTCATTGATCGAAATATCGCATTTTTATATTAGTGGTAATTAAATTTACAAAGATCTAAACACAAGCGTACTATGACGACGTACGTAGTCACCGAAATAAACAGAAAAAAAGCAGTATTTAAAAACCAAAACTATTAGTTGGGCATATTGTGTGGTGATGGGACTCCACACACACACCATCTCAAACACTGCAGCCTTCTCACTAAGATGGCGTATCCTGCAATGTGCACATGATTCAAGAGACAAACAGCTAGCATCCAGAGGGTTCATCTCTCTACCTGTGCAGCATCTTCATCTCGAGCTGCAGGAGGTCGCGCTCCTTCTCAACTGTGTGCAGGCACTCGGTGAGAAGCCCCCGCTCCTCGGCCCAGCGACGCACTCCGGCCTCGAGCGCACGCTCGCTCTCGTGCAGACGCTGTGCTCCGGAGCTGCCCAACGAAAGCAATTCCACCCTGCGGGAGCGCGACGAGCCGTCCTCGCTCTCGTCCGCGTCCTCCGGGGCCGTCCCGCGCCTCGACTCGTGGATCCTCAGCGCCGCCTCCAGTGTGCGGTTCCTTTCGACGAGCGCCGATCTCTCGCTCCTCCACTCCGGGTCCACGTCGTCGCCCCCGTTTGGCTTCGACCGCCGTGACGACTGCTTCAAGGCCTCGAGCTCAACACGCTGCTGTGCGACAATCGTCTCCAACCGGTTCTTATCCCTCAACAAGTCATGCCGCTCCTCTTTCCAGTCGCTCCTGCAACCGTCATCTGAGATTTGCCGCATGGATTTCGAACGCTCGAGGTCAGCCTGCAAGCTTTCCAGCTCTTTCCTCTGCTGACACACGAGCTCTTCCATTAGCTGCTTCTCTTTTTCCAAGCGGATGTTTTCCTCGGCCACCAAGGTTTCACTTAAAGGTGTGCTCCTCCCTGCCTCGCCCTGCTGAAGCCTTGTCCGGAGGCACTTCAGCTCCTCCCTCAGCCGCATTACCAAACTCTCCAGCTTCCGCTTCTCTTCGAATGACCGTGCCCTTTCTTCGGTCAGTATCTTCATATCCTTCTTTAACAGATCCAGCTCCTGTTGCCCCAGCTCCTTCTCCGCCTTCATCACGCTGAAACTCATCTCCAGGCGCCGAGTCTCACTCCTCAGACCCTCAAGTAGGTCGAGGAAGGTCTGCCGGTCTTGCATGTTCTGTCGCCTCTCGCTCTCCAATGCCTTGGCGTGTGCACGCAGGTCCTCAAACCTGTGCAGCAATGCCTTGAGCTCCTTCAGGTAGGCCCTGTTCAGTTTTTCGGTCTCTGCAAGATGGATCCGGACGCTCCGCAAGTCCTGCTCCAGTATCAGAGTCTTGCTCAGCAACTTCGCGTGCTCATCCTGCATGGCTTGCAGGCTCTGGCCCTTCTCCACGACCACGTGGCCCAGAGCCTTATTCTCGGTGTCGAGTGCGGTCAACTTCTGCGCGAGGTAATTGCGGGAGTCCTCCAGCCGTTCCACCTCGCTTTTGTTGCGGGAGAGCTCGCGCTTCATCAGGCTGAGCTCATCTTCCTTGGTTCTTTCCACCTCGTCGACGCGCTTTTTCACCATGTACAGCAACTCCTCCCTCTCCATCCTCAACTCCTTGACCTGCTCCACAAGGTTCGTTACGAGCGGGTCACCTGTAACAATACCGCTGTCGTCGGCCCGCTCCTGCGTGACGTCGCTCCTTTTACTCGCGCTCAGTGGCCGCAAGCATCGCCCTTCAAACGCGTGTCCCAAGCGGGGCTCCTCCGTGTGATTCTCAGACACGAGATGCTCCTGCTGCCTGTCGCCATGTTGGAGCTGCATCTTCACGTTCGCCCCTTCGAGTGACGTCACCGACCTCTTGAGCCGATCTACGGTCTCTTCCAGTTCCGAGATCCTCAGCAGCTTTTTGTCCCTCGCGCTTCGCCGCGGCCTCGTCGGGCGGCCCTCCTGCTCGCCGTCGCCCTCCGCCTCGTCACCGCCGCTCGCGCCGTCGCTCCCCTCGCTGCCGCCGACACTCGCGACGCCCCTGAGCCTCTGCACCTCCTGCACCAGCAGCAGCTCCCGTAACTGCGACTTCTCCAGCTCGTGGCGGAGGAACACTCCGAGGAGCCCGATTCGCTCCAGCGCGCACCACAGGTCGTCCTTCGCCGCTCCACCTTCGGCGCCAGCGTCCCCGTGGTCCCCCAGTGCCGAGTCGCTGTTTGTCGACGTGCAGTCGCACTCCTCGGAGGCGGCGCTCGCCTCGTCGCACGACGAGAGGCGCAACAAGGTCTTGGCGCCGCCGTCGGTCACCTCGGAGAGGTTGTCCGTGAGCAGACAAAGGCTCATCCTGTCGACAAGCTCGCTCACTTTTGCCGAAATGCAGAGGCTCGGATTGGTGCTCTCGCCCGGTGTGTTTTTCACCTCTTCAGGCTTGCCCGTGATTTTAGAGTGGGCCTTAAAACGAAAAGCAATAAAAACGTGCTTATTTATTGGCAAGGCATTTTCTTCACCGCAGCCAAAGCATCTCCCAATTAAGCAATCGGTTCAAGTCCAACATTTCTTATGGTCTACAGTTAAACGCGTTACTTGAAATGTAATACAGACAACATAAAGTGACATCAAATATCCAAGGGACGAGGGAAAGGAAATGGGTCATTTGGTAGAAAGTGTGGCTTTTCATGTTAAACGATGGAGACCACAAGTGATTGGCATTAACATCAGTAAAGAGGTTAACACTAGAGGAAGTGACCAGGTTGGGTCAGCACAAGCACAAGTGGCTTGCAGTTGGAAAGTCGAGGATTGACACGACTCATCAACTCTTCATGGTCCCGAAAATGAGTACCACTTCGTGGCAAAGTCAATACTGGTTTTCCTTTGGCTACTCACCCCCCATCATCATGTGAAAAGCAGCTGAATACCGCTACAGTGCTCATGTGAGCAAGAAAAAAAAATCACTGACGCTTTTCACAAGAAACACAGAAGAATCACTCTGTACCCCTACCCCGATGGCGAACCGAGCCAAGCGTGAGCCTTACCGAGGGCAGCAGGGTGCTGCTGAAGGGAGGGTGCTGGCTCAGGGGCTCCCCAGGGCTCTGGGGAGAGTCGCTGAACAACTCTCTAATCTCCGCTTGCACCTGCGCTCCGCCCAAAGACGCAATCCCCATGAGCCGAGCTGCAGCCTCCGCCAGAGCAATGAATCTATTCCCCAAACCGCATCGCGCCACCGAATGTTGAGAGTGAATGCTGATTTGCGCCGGACACTCAAGTGCGGCAGCAGCAGAATTAGAATGCGCCTCCAGAGAATTCCAACAGCTGAAGCCAAGAATAACAGCCATCTGGGCAACGTATTTGCCAGCATCAGTTGTGCATAGTTCGTTCAATTCATAGCACAAGTAAATATATATATATATATAAAAAAGACGTGGTGAGCGTTCATACATTTAAAAGTAGTTAAGCTCTATTTAAAGTAATCTGCGCTTCTGGCAGATTTTGTCGCCTGCGCAGCACCTTTGTGAAACTTCTGTTCGATTATGGCTCATCCACCTCGTGTAAGTTGTGGTGGGAATTAACGGACTCTGCTGGTCGATACAAGTAGGCAAAGGGAGGGAGCAGTTGTAGGACTGTAGGATGTATAAGATAAGAATAGAAGTTTTTGTACTGCCCTCTTCTGCCCACTCCATAGCCCTGCAATGCTATGACAATGTGTCTGTGCACTGTGGTCACCTGTTCAATCGATAGGCTACGAACGCGTGCAGCTGGTATAATAAGGAACGGGACTGCACATTGCCTGATGAAGTGGCAGCAGAGGAATATGGCTACACCTGCCCCACCGGGTTGGGTTTCTGCCCTGCCTGCAATAGGGCATGTGCATCCCGCACCGGTTTGGCCACCACAGTAATCAAACAGTGATGGGCGTCATCATCCGACACGACGGACTACCCTCAATCGAAGGCGAATGCGCTATCCAAGTTCAATGCTGTTGATCTCGCACAATCCAATACTGCCCTGCACTTGCGAGAGGCGAAAACATGACTTAAAAGTGGAAAAGCACAATAGAGAGATTGCAAGAAAATGAATGGAAGGGGGCAAACAAACAACGCCTGTGTACAGGTGTGATGGGACTACCAGGGAGATGTGATGGAGGGTTTGCTCACGGAGCTCTTCAAAGGACCTCAGCTGACGCTGCAGGGTCTACGGACACCAAAGCACAACCGAGCTCGTCAGTGTATAGACACAGCGATGGGGAGCAGGTGCAGTGCACGCTGAGCATTGAAAACGAGCCGCGAGCGATCAGAGTTCTTCGTGCATGGGAAATAGTGAATTCATGCAACATTCATGCCAATGCAAATGCGCCCATCGGTGAGTTGCTTCATGCAATTGTGTGAAGCAAACTACTTGTCCATGGCAAATTCAACAATTTCACTGTATACGATACATACTCGAAAGGAACAAAAACACACGCTCACCACGGGTGGGCATGTGATGCAGGTCGAGGCATAGTTGCATGTGATGTGTATCCGCTGGATAAGGAGGCAAGGGTCTGGTGCGCTGCTAGCGGTTTATTGTTGTACTGAAGAATGCACAACGACCATCAGACGCTTGACATAGGGACAGTGGTGGTACAGAATGATCGCAGCCTTTATGCGGAAGCATATGTCATGGGAAAAAAAAATGTGCTTAGAAGGTAGATGCAGACCATGCTCAGGACACTGAAACAACCAGGAAACACTATTTTGCATTGCTTTGTAACGGATGTCGAAATATCTCAGAATTAAAGAGCGTGCCGCCAACAGACAGGTACTTCTAAACACATGTTGCCCGTACAGGGGAAGAATGCTCCGTTATGTGTAAGAGTTACAAAAGGTACTAGAGAATGACGTTGTAAGCATTAAGCCTTTTGAGGATTAAACCATGTAAAAGTGGCCTGTGGCTATGGTGAATGAATTAAAACACCAAAGCTATGCAAGACACAGGTTTGGAATACTTCCCGTGGCATTGTTTGACAAGACCAAGCATAGGATCAATGGACACAATCTCGTTTAAGCATTTTGGAATCAAGTTGTGTGTACATGTGGGGTTCCCATGCAACATCAGGATGGTGTGCCTGGTATGTTCTCTTTACAATATCGACCTGATAAAAGCACGTGGGGAACAATTTGAATAATATGCAAATCATTACCAATAATTGGGATTGTGATTATTATTGGTGTATGTACATGAATGCGTTGGACCAAACACTTTTTTGTAGCACACCGGTACATATCCAATTGCAGAATTTTCCTCCAAACAGGGTGCTGGCACCCACCACTGTCAATGATCCAAGATAGTTTTCTTCAATTTATCTGCTCAGGTTTATGGTTTTAAAGCTGAGGGTGGAGTGAATCTCTTGATGACCAATAATGCAGGCATGCCCGTTAAATGCCCTTTATCTAATAAAGCATAACGAAGTCATAAGACTATGTTATTGAGAAGGCTCCTACATTTGCAAGTTTCAGCAAATCCATGTATACGTGTTGTGGCGTGTCTTCTTCTGGGCACCATAGCCTACAGGATGTTGGTGAAAATGGTTTTCCACAAATATCTGCACTCTGAACTTCTCAAAATGTCCATGGTTGGATCTGTTCATCCACCTCGAGACTCTTCATACAAGCCAATCTCTGTCACCCAAGGTCTCTCTTCTTCACATTTTTCCAGTTAAAAACAAATTTTCAATTTCCTCTCTCCTCACAATATGCCCGAGAAACATCAACTGTCTCCATCGGTCATTCAACACCTTCTTTCTGCATCCCATGCTTGACAATTTTTTCTACATGAGGCGTGACTTGTTCAAGATGCCTCTCAAGAATCACATTTCAGTTGCTTGAATTCTCATTTCTATACTTGGTGATATTGAGGATTGCTTCCAAAAGCTGCTCTTTCGGGATAGCCGCATCGATTGCTCCCCCTCTCTCCTTCGCGACGTTTTGCCTCACACGATGGATGCATCTTCACGCAGTGTCACGTGTACGACTCCTATTTATATGTACGGATGTACAGCTACGCCCGGCGATGGACCGGCGTCCCGTCGTCGGGTGTATCCCTGCCTTACGCCCTGTGTTTCCGGGATAGGCTCCGGCTTCACCGTGACCCTATATAGGATTAAGCGGTTTCAGATAATGAGAGGGGATGTACAGCTACATTCTTTATTTCAATTGCCCTTCCTGAACGCATTCAGATGATAAAAATGGCATTCCTTGTACCTTAGCTTCAACAAAAATACATTGAACTTTAGTAACCTCTGGTTTTATTCTGCGTCTGGCTTTTGAATATCAACACTTTTATTAGGGTCTTTTTTACGTGGCTCATTAGACTAATGGTTCTATGCAGATCACATTCAATAGCTCGAGGTTTTTTGGGGGGAGTGCAAAAGATCGATTGACTGTGCTCCTCAGGCATCTCTCCACTGTCAGAAATCTTATTGATAATGTGTCAATTTTTCTAAGCCAAAGTCTTAAAAACTTTTTATTTGTTCTACTGCGATGTCATCTGCTCCTGCAGCGTTGTTGTTTTTCCATGCATTAATTAACTGTTCTTGCTTCTGACTTAAGGATTTTTAAAACATCCATTCATTATTAATCGATGGCTTTTCTTCTCGGGTGGTGTGAAATTATAATTCAATCTATTCTGTCCATCTCTGCAAAACTTGCGCTCTCTCTGATTGTCACCATTTTTCACTTTCCTGCATCCACTAGCATAGCAATGCACCCTCTTTTACCTGTAAGGTCTTTGATATTCCTATAAAATGATGCAACATCTTTGTCCTTTTGCTTTTCTACTTCTGTGCATTGTTCATTAAGCCGTTTTTTATTTTTTTATCTGGTACAATGATCGAATATTATTATCCAGTATCCGATACTCTCCCATATTACGTTCTCTAACCTTTCTTCTCCTCTCCATTAATTCCAGGATCTCCTCCGTCATCCACTTCTGTTTCCTTTGTTGTACTTTTACTGGTATAACCGGTTTAGATTTTCCAACCAATGCTTCTTTAAACATGTAGAAGGGAGACAAGTAACCAGGTATGATCACATGCATCGTAGGTTTAACACTCAAAGTTTGAAACAGATCTATTGAAAGCACTCGCTATTACTGCCGCTTATATAATTTATTGCCACTATTTGACTTAGTTGAACTGTCCTGATGTTGTTGTTGACATGCCGTTCTCGTCACAGCCCAGATTTGTATATAATAAAAAAAGCCCAAAAGAAACGTTTTTGTTGCTGATTTGCTGCTCTTATGTCATTGTTGTTGCCGACATGCCATTCTTTCCACAACTTTGTGCAGAGTCTTGTGACCCTTGGTGAAAAGCACTTTAGAAGTGCAATTATTATTATTACTACATCTGTACACCGTCCCCTTAGCAAACAATAAAGACAAAATCCCCCGTAATTCCTCAAACTGTAGGGCCAATTGCGGTTAGCAAGCACCTATGAAGGCCAGCAGGGCACAAGAGGGGGTGGGTGGCGAGCACCATGCCCGGTCAATCCTTGAGAGACTCAGGACCGGTTCAAAAAAAAATGTTTACCGTGAGCAGGAATCCAACTCAGGTGGTCGGGTTTATAGTGCAACGCGCTAGTCGTTACACATGGGAAGTCACAGTCCTTCCATCCACGTACTACTTGGCATCGACTTGTAAAAATCACAAGTAGCCTCCCTTTCAAGGAATAACCAGGTTTAGCCTGCATAGCTTCTCAGATTAAAAAAAAAATCATTGAACACATTCAAGGTGTTTGGTAACAAGCCCTGAACATTGTGATGAAGGTGGACAGACAGCATCAACGGCCAGAAACATTTAAGCTTTGCAATGAACTAGGGTGGGCATGGTGATTCTCAACGTATTAAAGTAGAATGTCAGAGCTTGATGTATTGAGAATTACTTCTCTCAAGATCGCCTCTTATCGGAACCGCAGTACCGGGATAGACATATGGCTATACTGAAAGGATAGTTTTTGAGGTCAATTCCCAACGAGGTCCCTGTAATAAAGTGGACAGGTAGAGCAAGGTGGAAAGATTAAGTGAGCACCTACAGTGATGCTGGACTGTGAACGAGCCTGCTGGTCCAACAGAGTCTCCGGGGGTGAATCTGAAAAGACACAACGCATCTGCTTTTACCAGTGGTATCTTTTTAACTATTCTGTAGCCGTGGA
Organism: Mordacia mordax; assembly: GCA_036362905.1. Classification (NCBI taxonomy): domain Eukaryota; kingdom Metazoa; phylum Chordata; class Hyperoartia; order Petromyzontiformes; family Petromyzontidae; genus Mordacia; species Mordacia mordax. The sequence goes on from JAZEWT010000028.1 coordinate 6,435,420, forward strand.
CTATTCAGCTACGCATTAATTGGCGATAAATATTCTCACGCGCACATTCGATGTGCATATCTTGAGCATAAGAATCCATATGAATCAACTGGGTGGAACAATTCACCCTCTGACGATTCGAAGAACTCTCATGATTTAGTGTAATCGCTGATTTAATCAATTTCAAGAATTGCTCTTACGAGCTGCTCTTTTGGAATAGCCGTTTTGAGTATTCCCTTTGCGACGCACCTTCCATGCTGAAAGAATAATCAGGCTTGGGATTAAAGTGTAACTTGATCGAGATTTACGAGTCAAAAGACTGACGGATGCCTCGAATAAGCTATCCGCTACTATCCGGAAAAAAAACAGCTCTCAAGAACAAATCGCATACATTAAGCCGTGAAAACCTACCAAACCGATGAATTAACGAATCGCAGCAGTAAAAGTATCGTTTTCGAGTGGCCAGTGGAGGTCACGCTAATTCGCCGTTACACCTCATTATCTGAAACCGCTTAATCCTATATAGGGTCACGGTGAGCCGGAGCCTATCCCGGAAACACAGGGCGTAAGGCAGGAATACACCCGACGACGGGACGCCAGTCCATCGCCGGGCATTGCGGGACAATTTTAGTCTGCGTGCCAATCAACCTATCCAGGAGCATGCTTTTGGACTGTGGGAGGAAACCGGAGTGCCCGGCGAAAACCCACGCGGACACGGGGAGAGAACATGCAAACTCCACACAGAAAGGCGCCCGAGCCGAGAGATTCGAACCCGGGACCTTCTTGCTGTGAGGCGTCAGCGCTAACCACTGGGCCGATACACAGGACACACCAACTGCTGGGAATGCGCGCTCACCTGGGTCCCGGTCGCGATCGATAGCGGACGTGCTCATGACTTGCGTCTCTCTCTTACCGCTGCTCCTCGAACACCACCATTCTACGCAAACGACAAAGTTCGTTCAGCGTCTCGTCACGCGGCGTCACCAGAGAAGTCCTCCCAGGCGGTGCGACCTTCACGTTTACCATACGCCATGTGCTGACGACACGGCAGGGAAAGTTTGACACCAACAACAACAGTCCGCCGCTTCCTTTGTTTGATAATTCAAGTGTTGTGTTGAGTCTTCAGAACAAGCCGTTTATTATTGCCACAGGGCTATGTTTTGTGATTCGTTACGCTCTGCAGTGTCTCACAGTTGTGGGAACTGCTACTGACACTGGAGAAAAACAAGGGTCCCGCTGAGAGATTACCATGTATTGAAGCATTTGTCTTCAAAATAACTTGCATGCTCGACTGCGTCAAATCGCGTCAAAGAGAATAGCTTCATTAAGTGCTAATGTCAAAATAATGTGCTGAATGTATGTGAAAGGGATGGTTTGGTTACAGAACAGAACTCAATTTTTTTTCTTCTGAAACCAGCATAACTGCGCGGTAGACCTTTGCCTTTGAGGAGTCAGTCATTCATACGGTCCCTCTGTCTACACAAACATGTGATGTTCCTGCAGTCAAGCGACAAAGCAAAGCCTTTAAAACTGGGCTGCCATGAAGTCTGAAAATGTATTCGTCAGTGTGTGTTGTCTGCCACATGAAAACACAGCTTTAACATCCAGCTATGGGCATATTAAAAACGTCATCTTCAAATGCATTCAGCTAAAAAATCATGAAATAAACTGTACATGACAGCTATAACTAATCCGCTGCTGGATAAACGGTTTCCCCAAGCCATAACATCCTCAACGTAGCATCTAGACGAGTTTATCACACTGCTCCATCTCCTTGGTGGATGTTTGCTTTGATGCAGGTCATCCCCTTGCTATCACTGGGTCATTAGTTCTTGACTACCGGCCAACGCACACTGTAGCTTTATGGAACGCAAACGTAATAATAAGGTTCACCTTTAAAAAAAAAACCATTATTGTGAGCGCTGTGCCTGCTTTTCTCAGAGTTGCACCAATGTTTAAGTATAATTTGCGAGCTATTTTAAAGTCCTTGCCCTCAAGTGACCACGGGGCAGGATGAAATTGTCATGGGTTGTATCCAGCACACAGGCCATGGTTTCCCGACCCAGCTTTGAGATAAAAGATGGACAATAATAAAGGATAGGACTTGCTTCCTAAAACGGAGGAATTGTATATGGATCTCTGCAGAAAGCACGAATCCTAGATGCCAGAAACTGTAGCGTTTTCCATCGATAATGGAATTTCCACATCAATCTTGACGAAATAAACACTGCGTGTCAGGGTACTGTATTAATTGTGCAACTAAGAAGCAATTACTTATGATATATACATTATATTTTGGGTCTTTAAGGAAATGCAACCGATGACAGTAAAAGTTTAAAGAGGACACCATGCAAACGAGTCAACGTATAAAAGAAAACCAATGTCCATAAATACAACCATGACTGACAATTAACAATAATTAATCACATTCTGAGTGTGCATTTTGTCAACGGCGAGATTTATAGTAGAAATAAACTTCTACCTGTGACAAAGTAGGTTCTTAAGATATCGCACAACAATGAATTGCCAAACCACCGCTGCATGCAGCATTGGATTTTGAGTGAAACAAAGTGCCGATTAACAAAAAAAACTGAAAGGAAAGCATGGCAAAGTCATAGTAGTGATGCCGATGAGCTTAATTTGCTTCTATAAGATACTTGAATAGAGAGTGGACATGTGTCGGACAGGCCTGAAATAACTATTAAGGAGTATGGTACACGGGACCTCCATAACAACTGCCCAAATTCTTCAGATTTCTATTTATTCTTGATGGCGTTGATGATAGTGTGGTGTATTTTTCGGACATCATATCAGTGAGGGTTACGGACACTTGGCGGTGGCCAAGATAAACCAACGACAAAACGAAGTTACAACTGAGATTTTCTCTCAAGAGCCGCTCTTGTGAGAGTAACGTCGAGCGTTCCTATCTCGATTACAACGTTTGGCCTCCCACGTTCTCTCTCTCATCTCATTATCTGAAACCGCTTAATCCTACATAGGGTCACGGTGAGCCGGAGCCTATCCCGGAAACACAGGGCGTAAGGCAGGAATACACCCAACTCCACACAGAAAGGCACCCGAGCCGAGAGATTCGAACCCGGGACCTTCTTGCTGTGAGGCGTCAGCGCTAACCACTGGGCCACCGCGCCGCCCCGTTGGACGTGGCAATATACTGAAAGGGCAGCATTTGAGAGCAATTCTCACATCGAGCCGTGAAAACCAACCATCAATACACACGTTGCAACTGTCGTACAATAGTGGGATGGAGCAGTTTCTCAAAACATGCGCTTTGTGACTCTCGGGCGAAAAGCGCTCTATAAACGCAATTATTATTATTATCCCACTTTTTACTTGTTAATTCGCTTCCGAGGTTCCGTCTCATCACCGCAGCTATGTTTGCAGTTGCTTTGTATATTCATCATAATGGATGGATAACGAATGGCGAACAAGCCCAACACTCTGTTCGCGTCACACACAAACACCGCCCGTGGATCACTTTGGAGAATTAATCCACCTATTCCTTTGCAACCTGCAAGTGACTTGTCTTTAACAAAAAAACCCCCACAATTTTGCATTTTGCAAATAGACAACCGTTTTCAATAAATTCTTGAACGTACAATACACTCCCTGGCTGAAGGGGGCAAAGCACAAACCGGCTCCGAACTCGACTGTACAGGTCAAACTTCAATTCACATAATCTGACATTTACACACACACACATCCCCTGTGAGTCAGGTTAAACGTCATGATCAACTTACGATGGTAGTCTTAAAAGCACCTTTAAAGAAGGCTGTGTTAATGCAGGCAAGAATGCGCAATATCGTTTGTGTGTGTGTTTACCAGCCGGTTGTCTCATGTCATTGTCAGAAACCGCTTAGTCCTGTACAGGGTGGCGGTGAGCCGGAGCCTATCCCGGCAAACACAGGGCGCAAACCAGGGATATACTCAAGATGGGACGCCAGTCCGTCACCGGGCACTGAGGGCAATTTAGTCTGCGAGCCAATTAACCTATGCAGCAGCACGTTTTTTGCACTGTGCGAGGAAACCGGAGTACCCGGCGAAAACCCACGCGGACACGGGGAGAGAACATGCAAACGCCGCACAGAAAGTCACCCGAGCCGAGAGATTCGAACCCGGGACCGTCTTGCTGTGAGGCGACAGCGCTACCAACTGGGCCACCGTGCCGCCCGCCGGTTGCCTATCCCCAAACTATAATCATTGTACGCGCTGCTTTAACTGCTCGCTCACTCTGTATTGCAGGAAGACGCGTGGTGGGTGGGTGGATGGCACCCTCCGGCATGGCAATAAAGGTACTGGAAGCCGAAAATAAATACAATGCGTGTAGTCAAACTGCAAACGTGAACACATTTTTATTTGCTGTATTACGCTATAATAAGAATTGGAAATTTTTAAAGAATCACAATTAATTATATTAAGCAAAGCCATCTTCTCAATACATTTTAAGTGGTCTGGCACGTGCTTGGTAATGGAGAATTTACTACTGATTCAATACCAAGGAATTTATTAAGACTACACCCGCTTACACAGCTGGGCAGTGTCACCACCACACAATCAAGGCGGTATAAAAAAAACTCATCTCATCTCATTATCTGAAACCGCTTAATCCTATATAGGGTCACGGTGAGC
>JAZEWT010000028.1:6463655-6479455 GCA_036362905.1 Mordacia mordax
AACTCCACACAGAAAGGCACCCGAGCCGAGAGACTCGAACCCGGGACCTTCTTGCTGTGAGGCGTCAGCGCTAACCACTGCGCCACCGCGCCGCCCGCTATATATAGGCGGACATAAAATAAACGATAAAAAAATAACTGTTCAACAAAACAAGGAAGGAATAAATGTTCCTGAGCAGGTGCAGGTCGGTCGCGAGCCATCATCCCAGCATGACAACAGTGAGCCGCATTAACAGTCCGAGCCAGAGAACTTGAAAGCCTTATGGAAAGTCAGTCTTGAGACGAGATTTGAAGACGCCCAGGCTGAACGAATCTCCAATGGAAGGACATTCCTGAGTCTGGGAGCAGCGCGCGAGAAGGCTGTCACCCATCAAATGGAGGTGTGATCTGGGCAACTGCAGCAAGCCCGTATCGGAAGATCGAAGTTGTCGTGTTGAAGAGAGTGCCTTAAGTATGTCATAGATGTATGTCGGAGCAGCCAGTGAGAGCCTTGTAGGAGAGGAGGAGGATCTTGAATTCAATCCTGTATTTAACCGGTAACCAGTGGAGTGATATCATGACTGGGGATATGTGATGGTGGATGGGTGTGCGAGGACTCTAATAGTGCATTCTGCACACGTTGGAGACAATTGATCAGGTAGGCAGGGGTGCCATGGAGCAGTGCATTGTAGTCATCAATTCGTGAAGAGATAAATATGTGTATTAGCGTCTCAGCATCAGAGGGTGACAGGATGTTGCACAGTCTGGCTATATTTCTGAGATAGAAATAGGCTTCCTTCGTCACCTTATTGATGTGTGTCTTGAAGTTAAGTGAGCAATCAAGAGTCACACTTAAGACTCTGGACTGCCTTAGCAACTTCAATGGTCTGGTCGTCAAGCATCAATTGGATAGGTTCAGCCTGGCACAATTGGTGAGGGGTTACAACAAGCAAAACTTCTATTTTGTTTCCATTTAGTTTTAGGAATATTTAACTGAATCAGGCCTTCACAGTTTACGACATGCAAAGACCAGACCCATTCATGTACTTATTTGAGGCTGAGCCAACTTAGACGAAACACAGGCGCGGCAAATTCTCACTGGTGTTGGCCGTGAGCCGGATTCGAACTTGGGTCACCGGGTTCGTAGCGGATTGCACTAATCATCACACTACCACTCCCCAAAAAGACACATACACAGACATACAATAACCAAAATAACAGCTGCCATTCATCGCTGATGGTGAGATCACCACAATGCCTGTGCCAGGCTATGTGTATTTTGAGACCGTAAGACATTCGAAGGCTCTCTGCAAGTATTATAAAAACCCATGTAACCACAAGAATTCAAAGTATGCCTTACTTTAGCTCTGTGGGAAGTAATTCACATGCTAGTAGAGAATTTTTAATTTTGGTGGAGCTGGCAGTCCATGCATCCTTTTACTTTAGCTCTGGCAACATGAGCTTTTCCACCAAGCGTAACCTATGTATTCCACCACCATACGAATGACACTCTTTTTTTAATCTCTAGCATTTGCAACAAATTCTTAGATCACTTTGGCGCTTCCGATTTGTGGCCTTACGGTTCGTGGCTGTCGAAAGCCAGCACCTCCTCCACGGCGCCGTCCCTGCAGATCACCTCCTCCTCCACCTCCTGCACCACCCCTTCCCCTTCCTCACCCTCCTCGCCACTGCCGCTGCCATTGTCCCGACGCGACTGGGCGCCCGGTGACGCCAGGCCCTCTCGACCAGGTGCGGCAAGTGCCCCTCGCGGCAACAGGCGGCTGCCCTGCAGACGCAGCCTGGCACATGGCACAGACACCGTTTGTTGGGCGTTACTGGTGGTAGCTGGCGCACCCAGCCAGTACTCGTCAGTCAGTAAAGGAGGAATTTTACCGACGTAATTCCTCTTTGCGGATTTGTTGAAGCGGTTTATGGATTTTCCTTTATTGGGCATAATTGCCGATCTGGTTTTGCAGGAATGAATTCCTAACCTCCTCATATCACAAGTAATTGAATAATTACTCATCAATTGTGCATTAACAGAGGTACAGATGAAAGTCAGATCATATATTTCACGCTGTTCTGCAACGAAGTGTATATTTAAAAAAAACCCCAAAACAAAGATATTGTAGCTGATTTGTCCATTCTGTCGTTGAGGTGCCATTCTCTCCGCAGCTCTGTGCAGCACTTTGTGACCCTCGAGTGAAAAGTGCTCTATAAATGAAATTATTATTATTATGATCGCCCAGGTCCGCCTGTATCTGTTAAATAATCAAGAGATGGGGAAAATAACCCACTGAGAAGCATGAAACAATCATCGTCTCTTTTGAACAATGCATTTCTCTTCTTGTACTCATTTTATTGACCCTTGTGAAAAGCTGAGAAAATCACCCCATGCAACCTTCTGACTGCAAGCCATTCACATTAACTACTGAGCTTCCAGCCAGATTGTTATAATTAACTCAGTCTTTATTAAGAAACCCAAGTATTTATTTATCACTCTGCACAATGCAGTCGACAGAACAGAAACACCACTACAACAAAAACACCGTCAGGTTTATCCAAATAAACAATGAGGACTTCCTCACTATAATCCCGAGCAATCCTCACATTATTCAAGACCGCGCTTTTTAAAAGAGAAGCATTTTCCAGTGGCACCTGCGCCACCATCAGAGGCAAACTTAATAATTAATCGTGGAACTGAACTTACACTTGTGAACGAGCCATGGAGGGGGAACGCAAACACAGGGGACCTTATCGGATTGCTGGGCTTTTCCCTGCGCTCAGCCATTCGGGATAACATTACACTACAGCAAGGGCCTTTGTTTCAAAAAGGAATACGCTTAAAAGCCTTGAGGAACAACAGGTGAATAATTTAAATGGGGTGGTTAAAAATAGCGGGAGGAGGCCGCTCCTCACAAGAACCCGATATTGCGTGCACGCCCTTCGCGGATAAAAACGGCGTGTTATGTAACGAGGCGTTACGCACGGAACATTATCTCGCCGCTATCGACGACATTAGCGGTAAGAAGTGAGATTGGTTGCAGCCTCGGCGCATTGGGGTCATTGGGTATAGTGAAGGGAGGGTTTGGGCCACAGATGTGCAGAGAACAAGAGGGAGTGAGGATTCATCGCTCTCAAGTTTAAGTTCTCATCTCATCTCATTATCTGAAACCACTTAATCCTATATAGGGTCACGGCGAGCCGGAGCCTATCCCGGAAACACAGGGCGTAAGGCAGGAATACACCCGACGACGGGACGCCAGTCCATCGCCGGGCATTGCGGGACAATTTTAGTCTGCGAGCCAATCAACCTATCCAGGAGCATGCTTTTGGACTGTGGGAGGAAACCGGAGTACCCGGCGAAAACCCACGCGGACACGGGGAGAGCATGCAAACTCCACACAGAAAGGCACCCGAGCCGAGAGATTCGAACCCGGGACCTTCTTGCTGTGAGGCGTCAGCGCTAACCACTGGGCCACCACGCCGCCCTCAAGTTTAAGTTGCCGCACCAATTTTCTTATCAATATCATGATGATCCCTGGCTCCTTGCGTAATCTCAATGGTACTTATTGCGTCTACGGACATTTTTAAATGGTTCGATCGTTACCACCTGATATTATGCTCACGATCACTATCCATACGGAAATTTAAAATCGCGATTTTTATTCCCTCAGGTGTTAAGGGCAGTCTTTACCGGTCACCCACTCTGTCTCCCGAGCCTATGTCTCCTGTTGTGTAATTTTACTACGAGGCCCACGGTATTATAAACGAACGTGTTGAGTATTTGTAATTTTAATGAAAAAAATCACTGACTGACAATATCAATACAAGGAAAACTGAGCAATGAGACTCAGTGAGACTTTAACGGGTACATAATTCGTCAGCATTACTTTTATCACAACCAACCGGCACATTTGAAAAATGACCACGTTTGACTTCATTATTTAAGAGCACCGTCTGTACTTCTTAACACGGCCCACGTCTGCATTGTTGATGACATCACGGTGACTCAAGACGCAGCGGAGATGTCTGGAATGACAACGGCGTTGACGGATGTCCTTACTCCTTGCTGCCGGGGTTGTGGCTGGAGGAGCTGGTGCAGGGGCGCTCTGTTCGCACTGGTGCTGTTGCTTCCGTGGGTACCAACTGATAGCCCTCGTCAGTGGGCTCCACCAGTTGCGTGCCCAGGATCCTATCCACGGGCAGGTGGGACAAGGCAGCCAGTGCATCATAAACAAGGATGGGTGTCCGTAATGGTACAATGTGCTTTACAGCAATACTTAAGGATTTGGCTCAGGATCATCCATTTCATTTAATAGCACAAATCTACGTTACAGTAAATCCTCGATGTAATGCAACCTCGAATGAACGAATTTCAGAAGCAATGGACACGGTCTGCTACTCCCGACACAGCGGTCTGCGTCGGAAATAATGGAAAAAATACACTTCTAAGTTTTAGTGTTTTGGTTGCTGCTATTAGATATGTATTGCGCCGTTTAATGTAATTCATAATATATAGGTAGTTATAAGATACGGGATTATAACTACCTATATATCATAATCATAATATATAGGTAGTTATAAGATACGGCATTTATCCTATGCATAAGATCGTCATATAAACATAGGTATTTAACAGACTTCCGGACACTTTTTCCTCGATTAGTCCGTTGCATTGAGATTTTTAACAATACCCAGTCTAGTTTACGTTAGTTGTATACTCTGTCTCGTGGACTGTGTGACCCTGTTCCACTGTTGTGCAGCCACGTTGTTCTTTCGATGTTTTCATCTTTTGGGTCTCATTATCTATATAGGGTCACGGTGAAGCCGGAGCCTATCCCGGCAGACACAGGGCGCAATGCAAGGATATACCGACGATGGGACGCCAGTCCATCGCCGGGCGCTGCGGGGAAATTTAGCCTGCGAGCCAATCAACCTATGTAGCAGCATGCTTTTTGAACTGTGGGAGGAAACCGGAGTGCCCGGCGAAAACCCACGTGGACACGGGGAGAGCATGCAAACTCCACACAGAAAGGCACCCGAACCGAGAGATTCGAACCTGGGACCTTCTTGCTGTGAGGCGACAGCGCTAACCACTGGGCCACCGCGCCGGAAGGACTAGCTATGGAGAGTAATTCTCATTCACCAGGCCGTGAAAACCTACATCAGTGCAATGTCAAGGTATGTTAATGAATCACACAGAGGGGGAAGAGCAGCTATAGAGTTTGCCGCTCAAGAGCCAGACAACCCGCAGGACCAATGCGGGATGAATACGATTTTCTGTACACAACCCAGCCTACAAAACTCTGTTCCGCAATCGCTGCGGTTCAAGCACCTGGCTTTCAGTTACTCCCACGGCGTAACACTACCGTGTGTACACGTGTCCCGGGCGCTGTGAAGTGTTAATTTACACGCAGAGTTCCGGTGTCAATCCACTGATGGATGGGGGCATCCCCATGCCCTGCAGGTCATGTGGATTATTTAACAAAATGCCACCGTGTGGGTTGCTGAAGGCAGAGAGCACAGGTGTGGGAGTGCAGATGTTCGGTGCAAGAGTTGCCCTTTCTGTGTCGTCTACAGCTGCTCATTACGAGGTCCTGCAGCTTACGACCTACTTAATGCATGGTGGTCACCCATCCTGGCAACTATCCAAGTTCAGTCCTGCTTGGCTGCCCAGATCCTGGATATGACGTTACATTTAAACAATACGATTGTAGAGTGTCCTACCATCAGTCAGAGATCGTAAGAGAAACTGCACAAGGGAATCACTTTGGGCTTCCGATGAAAATGTAAAAAATGTCCAAAATGTCCAATTCAATGGGGGATCGAAGCCTGGCATGGGAGGAGGTCAAACAAAGTAACTCAGCACGGAGTCTGTGACTGTGGCAAGCGCTGGTAAACATTCACACCGTTTGCCACTCTGAATGGAAAGACAAACGAAAGGGCAAAGTTCCTCAAAGTTACTTTAACGAGCCTTTTCACTGATAATAATTTCTAATTATTATTTAGCAAGCGCCCTTATCCAGGGCGGCTTACATCGTTACAGAGGCACGAGGAAAACACAGAGAGGCGAGAGGAAGGCAGCCATGCATTCAGCCGGCACCAACATTTGCCAGACACTGCTTATTCTGGCTGACAGTGATTTATAGTTGAGCGAGAATGGCTTTCAAAGCTTGGCGAGAGCGAGGACGTCAACACCTTTCCTCTTTAGGCTTCCATGGCCAAGGGCGATTACTCTTCTATGTACAATTATACTAGCAGGTGGTTTTAAAGCGGCGAGGCCGGGGTGTTTAGACCTGTGGAGTGCACGTCGAGGTAGCGCAGGAGAGAACTGAGCGGAGTAAGAGGAGCAGGAAGGCAGGCCCCAACCTCCTACTCGGTGCCCCTGTCTTAACGGCTGATCCTCGGCTAAAATCTTCCCAATTCTTCCCTGTTCTCTGCCCTCCTCTACATTACTACAAACGAAGCTTGCTGCAGCTGCTCCAACATCCTAATCCTTGGCCTCCCTCTCATTCTTACCCCTGTCCTTAGTCATCAAACTGCACCCTTGCAGAATGCATCCAATCTAGTTATTTTCTATTTTTCTGATGACCCCCCATGAGCAATTTTCTTTGTTGATGCAATTCAAGATTCATTGGTACTCTCTCCTCCTCCTTCTCCGTATCCACTCGTAGACCCTCACATTGGGAAGCACCGTGCCAGGAAAATAATGATAATTCACATGGCGACAGAACTAATGGAAAATTAAAAAGGACAAATATTTGTATGGCTTCAGATGGTTTGGCCATAGATATTAAAATAAATTCTCATCTCATCTCATTATCTGAAACCGCTTAATCCTATATAGGGTCACGGTGAGCCGGAGCCTATCCCGGAAACACAGGGCGTAAGGCAGGAATACACCCGACGACGGGACGCCAGTCCATCGCCGAGCATTGTGGGACAATTTTAGTCTGCGAGCCAATCAACCTATCCAGGAGCATGCTTTTGGACTGTGGGAGGAAACTGGAGTACCCGGCAAAAACCCACGCGGACACGGAGAGAGCATGCAAACTCCACACAGAAAGGCACCCGAGCCGATAGATTCGAACCCGGGACCTTCTTGCTGTGAGGCGTCAGCGCTAACCACTGGGCCACCGCGCCGCCCATTAAAATAAATTCTGTAAATCATTCAAGAATATAATTGTATTGACTAGCGACGAAAATATCACATATGCTCACAAGCACATTTTCATTGCTGAGGAATTACTGCACAGTGTATGACCGTAATTTCTGCGTGCTGTGTTAACTGAGCTCAGTGTGTACATGTAAACTGTCCACATTGATTCATCATTATGCAACTCTAGAGTATGTTCATAGCTGTCTACTAGAGACCAATATAATAAAGTATGCTGATGTGAAGTCTTTACTCAGTAAAGCTTCAATGCCTCTTCAAGAATCTCCTTTTAGGAGGGTCCCGTGTGCCAATTCTTTTATGAGACTTTTATTGAGTGCGGTGTCGGTAAACCGGAGTGCCCAAGGGAAACTAAGGAGTACGAGATGAACATGGCAGTGTGTGTGGCAGTGTGCTTGCCACTAGCAATTATATCGGCGTAATCCGATTCTAAACATCTCACTGAGATCTCCCGCATAGCCTTAACAGAGTGTCGGATCAAGTGCTATTAGCAAGTGTCTATTAAGGTTCACATAGCACAAGCCGAGGTGGGTAAACCAGCACCACGCCGGGCTGCCTTTGTCTCCCTAGTGGCAATATTTACACACTGTATGAGGTACTCATTTGAGGTTGAGTCTGTTCGGGGCAGGCGCAGGACAGGTTCGTAAAATCGTCAATGGTGTTGGCCTTGAGTGGGATTCGAACTTTCGAACTCGTGCCGTCAGGTTTTAAGCCCAGCATGCTAACCGCTGCATCACCACAGAGCGTCTCGTACGTACGCACGCACACACACACACACAGTTGACGTGCAGGGCATGAACGCAATTATTATTATTATTATCATTACACCGCGTCTGCGAAACGGCTACTTGAGGTTGGCAGAGCGAAGGGCAACGGGCACCTGAGATGTAAGAATCGCGTCTTCCACTGCATGCACTCATCGTGCAGCGCAGGCGGCTGTGCACTGCCCGTGCCCTCATACAGCAGCGCGTCGATCTCGCGGAACAGCTGCTGCACGCGGCGCGACGCCACGCGCTCAAACTCCTGCCGCGCTCACGGACACACGCACGCACGCGCAACACCATGCACGTTAGTGCATTCCCCATCAGCGCGCTGTCCACAAAGCCACCACGATGCACCAACGGGGAAGGCCCGAGGCAGGTTCAGATCACCGTCGCTGCTGTTGACCATGAGCGGCAATCGAACTCGGGTTGCCAGATTCGCAGCGTGGCACACTAACTAACCACGCACACTCACACAAAAATAAAGATCCACCATAGAGGCTTGACAAACTGTAGGGTCAAGTGCCGTTATTATTATTATTACTATTAATTTTTATTTAGCAGACGCCCTTATCCAGGGCGACTCACATCACGACATCGGCACAGCGAGGAAGCCACAGAGAGATGGGGGAAGGGCAGCCACGCAGTCAGCCGGCGCCAAACTGGCGAGCAGCTAATGCGCATGCACGCACATGCACGCACACGCACGCACGCACGCACACGCACGCAACGTGCGCGTACATCGTCTCCCCAGGAGAAGAGAGACGACTGCTCGGTGGATGGGCAGGTGGTGTCGCTGTAGATGGCCGACCATGACTTGTCCAGCTCCGTGGGCGTTGTGTTGCCGCTCGATTCGCTCGACTCCAGCGACGAGCTGCTGCCACGCAAACGCGCAGACACATCGCACGTCGCCACTCACATCGCAGCGGCGGGGGCAAGTGCTGTCAGCGAGCGCCTGTCAAAGCACTGTACGTTTAGATTATGGAGTCAGACATATTTCATTAGGGCGGCGCGGTGGCCCAGTGGTTAGCGCTGTCGCCTCACAGCAAGAAGGTCCCGGGTTCGAATCTCTCGGCTCGGGTGCCTTTCTGTGTGGAGTTTGCATGCTCTCCCCGTGTCCGCGTGGGTTTTCGCCGGGCACTCCGGTTTCCTCCCACAGTCCAAAAGCATGCTGCTGCATAGGTTAATTGGCTCGCAGGCTAAATTGCCCAGCAGTGCCCGGCGATGGACTGGCGTCCCTTCGTCGGTATATCCTTGCCTTGCGCCCTGTGTCTGCCGGGATAGGCTCTGGCTTCACCGTGACCCTGTATAGGACTAAGCGGTTTCAGACAATGAGATGAGATGAGGATTATTCACAGTACATGCGTATAATGCTCGGGGGCCGCACAAACCTCCACCCATAACTTTATTCAATTAAGAAAAAAAGACTATTTACACTATCCTTTTGAGCGTCCGCACAATAAAACCAACCACTAATGTGTAAGTTCAAGGTCCTACGTGAGAATTCCTCTCGGCGCTGCTCTTTTCAGATAGCCCTGTCGAGCGAATGAGAAAGGAGGAATGCTCGACACGGCTCTCTCTAAAGAGCAGCTCCGAAAAGCAATTCAGAAAACCTCGCCAAAGAGCAGCTCCTAAGAGCAATTCATAAAACCTCGAAAAAGAGCAGCTCCTAAGAGCAATTCAGAATCCTCCTTGCTGGTGAAGTCTAAACCAGCGTAGTGTCGTTCAGCACCAACTGCATTCACGTGCACTGACAGCCGTCGGCGCAGCTCGCCATATCCGACGGGTGCAGCGTACGGCGGGCGGGTGCAGAGCGAACCGGTTGTACGCAGAGATGGCGTGCTGCATGTGCTGGCTGAAGGCGAGGGGGAGCGGCGCGTTGCCGGCCGGCTCCGGCAGCGGCGGCTGACCCACGCCGCCACGCGCCAGCCCCCGGCTGCGAAGGCACGGCGGAGCAGCAGGCGATAAACAGCAGACCGCGGGGCCCCAATGTAACAACAGCACCGATAGATGTGGTAGATGACAGAAATGTATTTGTACGGCATGAAATAGCAGGTGAGCTCGCATGCTCTGAATGCAGGATCCGTGTGACAAGATAAATGTTCGAACCGACCAATGTGACAACTTATAAAATCACAAGGTCAATAAACAAACACACCGCATCAATTTGGGCAAAGATAAAACCCGAACCACTCGAAGTAAACAGAATCATCCAAAATTGGACACAACAAACATGACCAATAATTCAGTGCGATGGGAACAAACTGAAGTGGGTTTTGGAAAGATGATAGCCTTGCTCAGTGCCCACACAGGATGTCTGTTCAGAGGCTAATTCACTGTCCCAGGGGTGACTGTTGAAGGAAATTATGGCTCGTCTTGTCTTGTTAGGACCTGCGCTGTGTGTCCTCTGCAATAGATTTGCGTTTGTTGTTGGTTTGCATTCACTGCTTACAAAGTCTTGGAATATATGGATAAGTATTGTTAGCATGATCTGCTGGGCGGCGCGGTGGCCCAGTGGTTAGCGCTGACGCCTCACAGCAAGAAGGTCCCGGGTTTGAATCTCTCGGCTCGGGTGCCTTTCTGTGTGGAGTTTGCATGCTCTCCCCGTGTCCGCGTGGGTTTTCGCCGGGTACTCCGGTTTCCTCTCACAGTGCTCCTGGATAGGTTGATTGGCTCGCAGACTAAAATTGTCCCGCAATGCCCGGCGATGGACTGGCGTCCCGTCGTCGGGTGTATTCCTGCCTTACGCCCTGTGTTTCCGGGATAGGCTCCGGCTCACCGTGACCCTATATAGGATTAAGCGGTTTCAGATAATGAGATGAGATGAGCATGGTCTGCCATGATTACTCCATGGCTGGATGAAGGCCTTACCAAGCCCATCGCCATTCCTCACGATGCACTATTAATAGGCTATTACACAATCATGATTAACTGTAATAGGGCTTTACCAATTTAACTCTATTTGAAGAAACAAACACATGCTGTCTTCTCATTCAAATTTTCCTCAAATAATTTATTTGGGTCGTGATTGGGATATTGTAAATACATTTTTAAAAAATGGTGGTAATCTTATGTATGAAGTCCTATCCATTTTAAAAGCAATTTTTACTAGCTAATTTGAAACCCAGTGTTTGTGAAGCCAAACCTTGAGTAGTCATTGTCTTCTTTAAACATATTGCGTGGCGACATATAAATATATTACATACATGTCAGCTTGTCAATTAATTAAATATAAATTTACTTCAGTGGACGAAAGAATACTTTACTGATGTGCTTGCAGTTTCCGCTGCATATGGTTTGGCTGTGAGTTTCTTCGGGATGTGAACACACTTTGCAGAACAGCCAGCAAAACAACTCAAAAACAACATCGGACAGATATGCAAGCACATCCACGGGACTCTACGCAGCAAGGATAATCGCTCAAATATTCTATTCATATTTAAAAGTGGTTGAAGTACTCCAGGGACGATATCAGAGCAGTGACTTGACACAGAGACTTACACCACAGAAACTCATTCGCTGCATCATCAACAAATGTAATTAAACTGATTATCAATGAGTTTGAATGCA
Organism: Mordacia mordax; assembly: GCA_036362905.1. Taxonomy (NCBI): domain Eukaryota; kingdom Metazoa; phylum Chordata; class Hyperoartia; order Petromyzontiformes; family Petromyzontidae; genus Mordacia; species Mordacia mordax. The sequence goes on from JAZEWT010000028.1 coordinate 6,475,142, forward strand.
AGTCAGGACAACTTGCAACTGTTTGGGGCCAACAAGCTCCCAAAACGATTTCCCCAGATAGCACGGGAGGGGCGGGGGGGGGGTTGTGGGTTTGGGAATCCCAGAATATATACCGTGATGGCTAAATACACACACACAACACGCAAATATATACACCGTATCTTCTGAGCTACGAGATGTGGCTTTATGACCAGGAGACCTAGGAGTTACAGACAAGGAAACTGCTACAGCTGCTGCCATTTCGGCTACTCGTTTCTGCTACCGCATGTGCGGATTCAAACTACGCCCTCAATTCACAACCAGCGAGTGAAAACTGAGACCTGGGAAAGGTTGGCGCTGTAACTCTGTGGCTCAAATTTGAGCCAAGAAGCTGCAAATTTCCGTCGCCTGTCTCTCCAAACAAAGCGGAGATTCCTTCCCTTCCGCCCCCCAGAAAAGGTCGAATTTACATGCGTCATTCAGGCCTTTCACAGCCATAATTCCCAACTCACAATGCCCGCCGGGCATGCTTTCAGTGTGCGGCAAACAACCACACGGCTGTACCGAGCCGAGCATTAACGGTCGAGCCGTTAGTCAGACATGCAAAACATTTCTTAATTTTAAGACAAAATCATCAGGCTAACGGTCGAAGTAGATGGGGGTTGATGTTTTACTTTTAAATAGCATTTTTAGTAGGTTGCGGTGAGTTGTAATATTGTGTTTCCGATCGAACTGGATAGAGGCGGAGTGCTGTATATCGTAGCGTCATGTTCTGGTGTGTTGGTGTGTTTTACACTTGGTTGAATATGGACCACCTGTAACTCAACAAATCATATAACGAGGTTTCATTGGCAGCAGCGCACAAATAACAAAAGTCAACACGACCATTTAAAACACAACTGCCTTTAAAGAAAACAACCGCATATGTAATAGGAATAATAATCTCAGGAAACGGCCCTTCTTCATAGCACACGTTTATTTTTGTTACGTGCTATGAGAAAGGGAAATTGCTCAAGAGGTTACCTGCAGCCAAGTGTGATATATGGTGAGAGTTGCTTGGTATGAATTGGGCCGGCAGAAGCCCGACGATGATTCCAAACTGGGAGGTGGAAAGTTCGCTAGGGAGAGAGGAGGACCACTCGACACGGCTAATCCCAAAAGAACAGCTTTGGCAAAGGGTCATCATGCATCGAGCCGGAGAAAATCTACATCAAAAGTACTATATTAAAACAGGTGTTGCCTGTTTTTTTAAATAATATTTGGATACATGCGTATATGCAGGGGAATTTGAATCATCGTCGCAAATATTTCCTAAACGTTGACTGACTTGTACACAAATACTTAACAAGGAACTTAATGCACATTCATCGACCACAATGCCTTACAATTCAAAAAAAGCTTTACAACAGACTTTTCACCAATGGCCCAAAGAACATTTAGTTGGATGATATTCTCATCTCATCTCATTATCTGAAACCGCTTAATCCTATACAGGGTCACGGTAAGCCGGAGCCTATCCCGAAAACCCAGGGCGTAAGGCAGGAATACACCCGACGACGGGACGCCAGTGATGTAGGTTTTTAGAGCTCAATGTATGGGAACTGCTCCTGAAGAGTTGCTCTTTCAGGATAGCCGTAAAGGACGGTCCTTATCTCCTTCGTAATGTTTACACTTCGCGAAGGGAAGAGGAGGAATACTCACTGCTATAAACGCTTTAAGAAACACATTGTGTGTCGTAAGTACTTCCTGAGTGACATAACTTGGTGCCTTAGGCACTTTTCATTTTCACTGCATGCACTTTTGAACCCGTGGTTCTGTTCACCACTAAAGTGTAACGGCATTACACTGAATGTTAACAGATGCAATTTATCCACCTATGTATATATTAATTTAACTCTATTTCAGGTATCAGAGAGGCTTGCATTTACAATCAGCTGCAGTTCACGTGACACACAAATGAACGAAACACTCGCGAGCAAAACTGACGAGTAGCTTGCATTTACACAAAAACATGCCGATCACGAGATTATACATCACGGTAAAGCATGCCATCTGATTATAAAGTAATGCAACATAAGCGGTCAACCTCAAAAAAAACCTCTCAGCCGTGAACGCCACGATCAAATTCACATTATATCCTGAACGCCTCTTGAAGGAGAAAAAACAAACCGCCGCGCGATCTGAAACGCGATTTTCTGGACGTGACATTGTACGATTCTGCGGCGAGCGCAACATTGGGCTGTCGCCACCCCGTACTCGCAAGGCGAGGGCGGCACGCTCGACCGCCAGTGCGACGAGCGCGGCAGCGGTGCGCGTGTGACGCCCGCGAGCCGAGCCGCGAGAACGACACGGCGGAGCAAGCAGAACCACAGACAAGAGACTCGGAGCTGTCTTGAGCTCATCGCACCCCGGAGAATCCTTCAATGTCCCAGCGCACTTGTGGCACAGCCTCGCGTGCATCAGCGCCGATGCAGGTTCTCCCGCCCGGGGGTGCAGGGGGGGTTACCTTAGCCCTCGAGGCGTCACTCACCCGATCACCATCATCCACCTGCAGGGGATGGCGTTGGCACGCATGATGCGTGCCGCTCGGGAGAAACGCCCCTCGCCGCTGCTGCCACCACCGCTGCCGCCGCCAGCACCACCTCTCTGCGCCACCGCCACTGCCTCTCCTCTGCCTACGTCCTCGCAGCTACAAAGCCTCCGCAAAGCTGCTATGCCTCGCTCGGTCGCTATTCTTCGCTCGGAACAACAGCGACGCGGCAGTTGCCGGTCCTTGCATCGTCACGTCTTCGCGCTTGCTGCCGCCTCGCGTTATTTATTCGAGGCTTTCGCCCTCAGAGGGATGCTCCCCCGCCCTGGAGCGCGGGGTCAGTTGTGGGATCTCAGCCGCCCGTCTGCAGACGGTTCCGACGGGGGATGCGGAGCTGATTGAGCGGCAAAGGCAGTTCCGATGTCGCCCCTTCAGCGTTGATAAACACAGACGCGTGGTCGCCCAGAGGCTGTTACTGACCGCATGCACGGCGAAGCCTCCGTGTCAACTTGGTTTGCTTGCAGCGCGTTTTTATACCTTGTAGAAAAATCCGTTTTGAACTACTTAAACAAGTCATAAACACTTTGATAAGAGCGCTGTTAAATAATTCATATGCATTTAAGAAAATTTGGTAAAATTTTTTTATCTTGCATTAGATTGATGCTGCAGGCTTGAACATAAATGATTTCAAAGAAGTAAACCTATTGTATAATTTCTATCATTCCTTTTTAAAACGTAACCAATTGAGTTTCTTGTAAAATTACATTATTTTGTATTTGCCATATAAAATTCTATTATCGTCATACTCCGTACTTTAATTGTATTTCGGTTTAAAATCACATTTCCGCATCAGAGCAGGCTACGCTGTAGTGCAATAATGCTGCCCATACATTGCACTGCACACACACACACACACAACAAGACACTAAATTCGGCCGAGCATTACGTATCGCATGAAGCCGCATTGATCGCCGGATCAGCCTACGATCCTAACAGGGAACAAGTCCGCTCCTAATGTGGCTTCAATGCAGATCTGCCCCGGCGAGATGGACGTGTGTGGCATTATGAACGCGCACGCACACCCATTTTAACCCTCGCTTAAATAATAATATTAGTAAGCGCCACAGTATGGCGAGTGCGGCTCTTGCACCCGGAAAAGGCACCTGCTCTGATTAATCCCCGTCCGTCGAGCTCTGCTTTGTGTCAAAAGTACCGTGCCACACGGAGAGCGCCAGTTTCATACAATGCGCCCGTCACGCTACTGACAGGGGGCATTATGCGCGCACACAATGGCACTTTTTGCATTATTAAAATGTAATTTTAATGCGCGGAAATTATTTCGTGTATAGTCGGCGGGGTCGTTTATGCGCGCCGCCGCCGCCGCCGCCGCCGCCGCCACGGACGTCTCGCGTTGCAAGCGCAGATGGAGCGCGCGCGATGCATACGCGTGCCCCGCCGTGTGCTCTCGGTGAATTATGGCTTCAGAGGAGAGTTTTGTGCGTATGGAAAGGTTTGCATGGGCCTGAAAGGGCAGGACAAGGGAGGGGAACCAACGGCCCACAACTTCATTTCGTACGGCTTGAGGACATATTAGGCTTAACAGGCAGCATGGTATCCATCACTGTGAGCATCTTAGCCGCAATAGTAGACGAAATGTTTGATCTAAGAACATAGTGAGTTTAGAGTTACTGTGGGGCGGCGCAGTGGCCCAGTGGTTAGCGCTGTCGCCTTACAGCAAGAAGGTCCCGGGTTCGAATCTCTCGGCTCGGGTGCCTTTCTATGTGGAGTTTGCATGCTCTCCCTGT
>JAZEWT010000028.1:6512413-6564035 GCA_036362905.1 Mordacia mordax
CCCGTGCCCGCGTGGGTTTTCGCCGGGTACTCCGGTTTCCTCCCACAGTTCAAAAGCATGCTCCTGGATAGGTTGATTGGCTCGCAGACTAAAATTGTCCCGGAATGCCCGGCGATGGACTGGCGTCCAGGTCGTCGGGTGTATTCCTGCCTTACGCCCTGTGTCTGCCGGGATAGGCTCTGGCTTCACCGTGACCCTGTATAGGACTAAGCGGTTTTCAGACAATGAGATGAGATGAGGTTTCAGATAATGAGATGAGATGAAATAATTACAATATCTTTGCTCAAATTATTGATTAAAAGCAGCGTGTTTGTATAATATGGCTTTACATAACACATGAATATCAGGATGTTGATGTGTAAATACTTAAAATAGACGTGATATTACTTCGAAAAGCTGCTCTCTCGGGACAGTCGCGTCGTTTGCTTCCTCTCGACGCGGCTGTCCCGAGAGAGTGGCTTTTAGAAGCAATCATCATGCATCGAGCCGTGAAATACTACATCATTACAGACGTGATACTGTACTCAGAAAAAACGAATTTTATTTCTTGCAGCAAAGACGCTGCACTATTTGTTTAAAGTCACGAGGGTCTGCAGTGAAACACAGTACATTTCCATGCAGAATTAACAAGCTATGTTGGCTTACCTTCTACAGCTGCATAAAAATCAGAGCAGAATTGCATGTTGGAGATTTTAGTTACATTGCTCCAGATGTTAAATGGCAAGGAAATGATTCAAGTATGTGACTTACTGCTTAAGACGCCATACGTGGTCGATATACAGCCACAGGCCTCAATGGTACAATTGGTGGCTGGCAGTTGGAATTATTCGAGTTCAAATCGTGGATAGGGGTTGACTCAACATCGTCAGCCTTTGTGGGAAAGTGAACACTGGTTGTTTAATGGATAAACTTATCCACCACCATAGCAATATTGAATTTTCACCGATGGTTTGGAGCTGTAAAGATGAGAAGATTATTTGAAGATGAAACGATTTGAATGCCAAACACCCAGATCTGCATGCGTTTTTAAAACATTTTTTTGTGACAGAACAAAAATCGGTGTTTATTGGCAAGGACAATTTACTAAGCGTATTTAATGTCTTTTAATTTAACCAAATGGACGTCCATTGAGATCCACATTAAAGTGATACTAAATAGCCAGGGGCTATCTCAAAGAGAGCAACGTGTGTGCAAATAGTCTCCTTGACAGAGCAGTTATACTGTGCAGTGATTGACAAGTGGCAGTTTAGAAGCCTTTTCAGACTCCAGAAGGATGTGGGTCGCCAGCGTTCTGGTGACATAGCCTAACCAACAGGCGCCGCGAGACTGCAAATAAAAACCCAGGGGAAACAATTACAAACGAATGTTGGCAATTTAAGAACCTTAATACGCCAGCATTTCCATCATTCTCGTATTACCGACAACATTTGAAGAACGGCCAGAACATCCCGTGATGGTGCACATAACTACTGCGAAGACTCGCGTAAGGTATAACATTGAAGTTGTAAATAAATACCAATCTCCGTACCCAGACGACTGACGGGCATTACATATTAATCAAGGTGACTCCCATTGATGATGGCACCACATCCAGCCAGCGTTTCATACCCTCTGCCAGATCCTATTACTACCTAAGATAAAGCACGATACAGCAGTTATCCTGTGAATATCTTCACTCGTTGTTTCTTTAAATACAGTTTATTTTACCGTAACATAACCTTCGTAATCGCATAATTAGTACATACATATGCACTGTTTACAGAGTAGGCAGAGACATACAGGCCACATAAAAGTACAAAACACAATACTCTTGAAACGCAAAAGCTCAAACATAGCAATGCAGGACCCTCCTGAAAACAAGTCTTGAGGCTACATTACCATACCGCAGATTACGAACTATAAACACGGTAACGCTATGGGTACTTTTTTGCCAGTATACAAATATAAAATTACAATAGGTTTTACCGTATCTGGCGATTATGCAGGTGTTAAGATCTTAACACCTGCATAATTGCCAATTATGCACCTGCATAATTGGCAATTATGCAGGTGCATAATTGCAGGTGCATAATTGCCAGGCAATTATGCATCTTAACACCTGCATAATCGCCAGATACGGTAAAACCTATTGTAATTTTATATAAACACGGTAACTTCTAAGAGCTTTGCACCTAATGGTGTAATTCCACATTACAATAGCCATTCTAATAGACGATCTAATATTTACTTTCCACTAATTGTATGCTAAACCCATTCTCATACGAGTAATGTATTTTATTTACACGTAAAATGTTGATTTTCAGGACTTCTTTTCAGGAGGATCATGCGTTTGGAATGTAGGCGACTTCCATTCATGGTGGTTTTGTTTCGCGTGGTAATACACCTGAACGTTCAGAGCAAAGCCTCGCATTAGGGTTGCGACCTCACAGACGAAACAAAAAAACCCGTGTAAATATAATGGAGATCAACAGAATACGAGAGAGGGCCGTATGTGTAACTGGAAAAAAAAACGCAGAAGTTTGAATGACCTGCTCGAAGTAAACGTACAGATATTCCCCCCCCGGGACACCTGCCTCAAAAACAGAGGACAATCCTGGCAAAGAAACGGGACAGGCGGTAAACCCAGCCTTAGCAGACTGCAGGGTCAAGTGTTTGTTAGCGAGCACCTATGAAGGCCGACACGGCACACGAGTAGGTGGGTTGCCAGAACCACGCCCCGACGTCTGTCTCAGTGGCATTGCTTTACACACCACACTGGGTACTCATCTGAGGCTGAGCAGACCTAGAGGAGGTCCAGGACCGGTTTGGAAACCGTCACCGGTGTTGGCCGTGAGCGGGATTCAAACTCGGCTGGCCCAGGTTTCGCAGCCCACCGCTCCTCACAACGAAGGTGCTGACGCTCAATGCTCCGAACAAATTGATGAATTCGCTATTCAAACGGCATAACTATTTTGTTTTTCCCTGCACAGCTCGCGGAGTCAGAAGATCGAATGTTAGTTTTAAAGTGCGCGTACTCACAGTTCCGAGTTGTTTGTCACTCGTCTCCTCGTGTGTTTCGAAGTCATCGCCGCGTCCCCCACGCTCACAGCTGGCGTCGGCAGAAAAGCGGGCCGGCACCCGACGGCGAGGGCCGCGGAGCCGGCGAGGCGACCCGGAGGCCTAGGCGAAGGCTCCCCGTAGGAAATCCAGGCGACGCGGGGTTCCCCGAAAGCGCCCGCGGTCAGACGCGGATCCGTGCATTGTTCGCAAAAGGCGGAGACGCGGTGAACGATGCGGGCGAGATGCGCGGTTCTGACGCAGTCCGCCGGCCGCGATCTTTAGCGCCGCGATCTTTAAAACCGAGATCTCTATTCAGTGTAAAGAGTAAGCGGATTGTCCACGTTAAGCGCTATGAAAACAAGGCGCCGCGGCTACGGGTCGCTTCGCTTGACATGTCGCGATTTACAAATCGCGTTCGGACGACGAGGGACTTTCGAAAGCACGTGTTTCATCTCGCGTCTCTTTATAAAAAACATAATTATTTACATTTCTAAAGCGCCTTTCACCCGAGGGTCACGAAGCGCTGCACATACAGTGCGATATGGAGAAAGAGAGTCCCGGGCTATGCATGACAATTTAACCTCCCACTCTGGCCGATATGCTACTTAAAGGCCATTGACCAAAACATAATTTTTCCTTTAAAGGCAGTATTAATAAAGGTGTGGATGTTTGTTATCTGTAACTATGTAAAGAATCACTCACGTGGAACAGGTTTTAATCAAATGTAAACTTTTATTACTGCTGGTATAGTACTGAATCCCCCCCCAACCTTAATTGTGAATTTGTGGGCAATACCGTACATTAACTAAACACAATACCACAGGAAAACATCAAAAGTGACAGGAAAAACAACGCTTGTATGTTCAAACAAAGCTTTACTTTCAAAACTCTTACAACAGTAAAACACAGCAGTACACCATAAGCAATGATGCAACAACAAAAACTAAAACTATGTTTTCATGACAGTCTGTCAAGGTGCAAGTTAATCAGGTATGCCAAGCAGAGTATTTTAGCAGTTTTAAAACGACACCCCTCAATTAACATCCGAAGACATTTGGTCAAGTCATGGTCATGCAAAAAAGGATGTTGCTTAAAATGTAGTGCGCACAAGCAAAAAACACGTTCGCTTGAGCATTAATATTTATGGTAACGGGGAGGGGTCACCAAGTTCAAGTTAGTTATGACAGAATAATAACACGCACATGTAAGACGAATCATTTTTCAGAGAATGTTAACTGTATACTGCTGTAAATAGAACACAATAATCTTTGTTAAGAGATGTACTTTCCAAGAGAAAAGAGTAAGACTTTACACAGCGTTATATTGCTCAAGTATGGCATTTTTGCTGAGCGACAAACTTGTTTTACATCTTGCAATTGAGATGCTATAGTACTTAACATGAAATCATTCGCCTGGTTGGGTTTTACTTGTGTATGCTAGAAGCTGTGAAACTAGCCCATACTGCAAGGAAATTAAGGTATTTTATTACTTTCTATTTTTGGCCAGTAAATAAAGTACACTTGTCTAAATGAGCTGCTTCCCTCAAAGGTAATAGTTCCCCACGTGCCTGGAAATACATGCATTACATTTGCCTCCATTGAGTAAATCGATAGTGTACAATGCACATCATTTCACACGTGACAGAATATATTATAGAGGGTGTACGCATTGTACTGTTAAGTACCACAAAAATGTCAGGTCATAGCAAATGCTTGAAACAAGGTTACAGACAGATGTTTATTACTGCAGAATGTACCCAGTGAGTTTGCAAGCTCTAGATGCGGGATTTGTGATATAAAAAAACGTCTCAAGGGTAACTTGCAAATATAACATATTTCGATTCAAAAAAACTCCATCAAATGTATCTTACTGAAGCTGATTGGTTTGTTAAACACTATCTTACATGGGCATTGACCACCCTGAGCCACCCAGCTTTTTAACAACTAGTTTTAACCTGTTTGACCTGTGCCTTGTGAACTTTGAAGGTGTACGACATATTACATAAAATCTGGTAGTAGACCACATGTGGTCTTTTAGAGGCAAGCCCTTTTCTTTACAGTAGCCCAGAAGTCAGAGCACTAATATGGCATTCCCAATATTTTTGGGTTCAAAGAGGTGTTATCTACATTTCACTAATTGGGTTTTCAATTCTAGTAAGTCGATGGTATCGGGCAGTCACATATAACCGAACAAAATTGCATTGAAGTTGTTTTTTTTTTATGGATTTTGTTGCATTCCATCTCTGTTAAATATAGCAACATTAAGTATTATAACCAGTGTATAAAGATCACTTTGTGCGGATGTCCCATAGGATTGTTCCCTGAAGCACAATCCAGAAAAGGTTTCGTAGACTATTCTTATTCTCTATGAATTCAGCAAAATGCTGCCAAAAATCAGGAATAAAACTATATATAATTATCACTGACGTATGAAGAATGATAATTCTAAAATATCCAGAGCTGCAATATATTAGTGAGCTGAAAGAAATATTTTCAAGCTGTTTGACGAAAATATGTCACCAATAAAGTCAATAGTTTGGAATGGGTGGATGTTTATCAGAACCGGCATCTTTGCCATTCTAACATATAAATCAAGATGACTTAGGGTCAGGGTAAATGGTGGTGCATTACATACAAAACATGTGAAAACTGATACAAGCTATCGGGGAAAACTTTGCTTCACTTGCAGGAACAGGTTTTATGCTTGGTGTGTTATTTAAATAGTTAGTTGCATGCCTGGTACGTCCTTGGTCAGGTTATGTCATAACACTATTGTCAGAATTTGTACTTGATAAAGAACTCTTCAATAGTTTCAAGTTTTGAGACGTGTGCAAACAGGACCGTGAATCACAAGTAGAATAATAACTTGAGAAAACTTGTACAATATTGTCTCATCTCATTGTCAGAAACCGCTTAGTTCTGTACATGGTCACGGTTAGCCGGAGCCTATCCCGGCAGACATAGGGCGCAAGGCAGGGATACGCCCACGATAGGACGCCAGTCCATCACCGGGCACTGCGGGCAATTTAGTCTGCAAGCCAATTAACCAATGCCGCCGCATGTTTTTTTTTAACTGTGGGAGGAAACCGGAGTGCCCGGCGAAAACCTACGCGGACACGGGGAGATAATATGCAAACTCCACACAGAAAGGTACCCGAGCCGAGATTCGAACCCGGGACACTTCTTGCTGTGAGGCGACAGCGCTACCCACTGGGCCACCGTGCCTCCCTGTACAATATTGTTGAAACCAAAAATACACAACCCAAAATGTGCACGTGTGCAACTCTAATGATACCCAATTAGTCACGTGCACAATAGTACCACCTGGATCGAGTTAGGGGGCGCTCACAGGTTTTTTAGTCTCCGGTGACATGTGCAAGAGGATTGATTGAGAATTGAAATGCAGTTAATAGCGCTGGGCTTTCACGAGACCACTCTTATTATTATAAGCTCTATGGACAGTACATGCCACCTGCCTGGTGAAGAACACACCAATTAAGTCACTGCATTACATTCTAGTTAATCCCTCCATTTGGACTTTACGGGATTGTGGGAAAAAAATGCATTCAAATGTGTAGCCTTGTCTAACTTTAGCCACATGCCAATGCACTGAGACGAAGTATACAATCAAGAGTTTAGTAATACAGGACACGTGAAAAAACATTTCTTCCCATAGTGTCCGCATATAGTACATTCACAGGTCTTCATTGTCCTGTAATCCTGAGTTCCACGTCGCTTCTGTCAGTCGTCTGGACAACTTTGAACACACCTTTCGCTTGCTTGGTTGTCCCTTTATCGTTTACGCCTGCAACTTTTGGTGGCGGGCGGATGAGTGTGAATGGATAACAGAAAGACATAAACAAGAATAAAAATAATGGTTATACTAAATAAAGTATTTCTTTGTTATAACAAAACACATGCAGACCTGACATAAAGTTCACCATAACGGGTTTATTGACAATCTAAATTTCATTTTTAAGAAAAAGACGCAGCAAGATTTATGCATCACCTCGCAAGTGTAAATGTATTGTTACAAGTCTAGTCAAGGGCAACATTAAAACATTAAACACACACATGTAGAGTATTCCCTTCAGCATAAATAAAACAAACGAGGATTCTACATTTAGCAGCAAGTAAGACTGTCAGATGCGGGGTTTATGACGTCATTGCTGTGTTGGAGGTATAGATCAACACGGGAGATAATGTTCCCGGTTATAAACAGGGTATCATTAAAAGGATGGCTTGTAATGACCAAATAACACTGCATTGCTTAGAAATACTAACGTCAGACAGATGTCAAAATGTATAGAGAATACATTTTGATCATCAGATTTGAAAAATTATCATTATCAGATAGTTCTCGGATAAGAGATTTAAAACTCATATGTTAACGATTATACAACTACAATACTTTGCCTTTATTTAAGCACATGTGTTTATTAGTTTATTATCACTGGGTGTCCGTTTTTTTGTGTTTTAGTAATCAAGATGGAAACAGACAATTTTCTTGCTCTAACCTCACCTTGTCCGATGCATTTATGATACTTTCTCATTGGTCAATAAAGAATTTGTCACCCACACAAGCATCCTCAAGAAACGTACATCCTAAGTAGCCCAACGTCATGGGAGTCTCCCTATATGCGTGTATCCATTATGCGAGTACTCTTACCAAGGTCGCTGCGGTCCAAGAGAAGATCCAGATTTTTGTCACTAATCACAGACCCCTCCACCACTCTGTAGGGGAACACAGACGCACTCTTCATAAAGCTGCTATGTTGTGGAATATGACCGGTGCATCACGTATCAACATAACCATTATCACCGGCTGATAATGTTACACTGCTTGATGTTAGCCTCTCAAAATAACTAGCATCACTCATGACCAACCAGTTGTCAATCAGCCATCAACCCCATCAAGCAGTGTGTCCTCCCCAAGACCATTATTATAAGTCAATTAGAGTTGTTACCTAATCCACCTTTTTCTCTATCATTCAGGTTTTATAATTACACTTCATTTAGTGTTCCTTTATAGTCCATATTTTGATTTCAGTCTGTCATCAGCGTCTCCACTATCCTGACACTTTATGCAATTGATGAAAAACTCAGAATACAATACGGGACATTCTCTTTTTTTGGGTTGCAAACCTTACACTCTGACCAGCCACATACGAATACCCAACACCATGCCTATGGGTTTAACACCCATGTCAGGTAATCCTCAAGTGTGTGCGAGTGCTGCGCTGTCATGCCCGTATGTGGGGGACTCTCACCGTTGGTGATCGGGGCACTTCAGCATCTCGATGAGCTCATTTGGGTCAAGGCTGTTGCCCGCCTGCTTCATGCCCTTCTGACCACCTTTGAACTTTTCTGCAGCACATGAACCAAACAAAGCATTGCAAGGCAGCAAATTAAGAAAAGATCAATGACAAAATCTGACCACACTGCATGGACAGCCCTGCAATGAGGTACAATAGCCCCCTGACATATATTTAGTAAAGACTCACTTTCAAAAAGCTCAGTCTGGATGGTTAGTAAATCTAAAATATGTAGATGGTTCAATCGTTGATAAAAAAAAAAATGTTATTTAACTGTAGGTATTTAATACATTTCCACAAAAGTTTGGTTATTTATTTCAGGGATGATGTTCCGATTTCCAAGAGAACCCAACACTGATGCATATACTGACGTGTGTGTGGGTAAAAGTGGGCGTTTTGTGAACATGTGGGTATGCACGAGTGGTTCGTGAGTGTATTGGCACAGTTAAACGTGCGGGTGATGAACGTCATTCATCCTCGTTGAAAAACACCGTGAGCTGTCCTGTAAAATCCTGCAAGTGAGCGTTTAGCATCTTAAATGACCTCAAAGTGCACCTATCCTGGAACGCGTTGTGGTTACATCACCACCTTAGCTGCATATGGTAGCTATTGTTCGAAATCTTAAAAGGCATCACTCCAGACTTATTCACCGCTGCAATCAACAGTTGATTATACTCTGCCTCGGCTCACTCAGCCTCTGATACAACAGTTAAAACTTACAACAGCCTGCTAATAAAGCATACTGGATGACTTGGCCCCATTAAAACCTGGCTGTGTCAGGCGGAAAACCATCCCCCTGGTATACTGCTGAACTCCGGGACCTCAAGGCGAATGCACGCAAGGGACGAACAGACTTGGAGAAAATCTGGCTTCACTGTTCACACTCAAATGTTTAAGGGCCAGCTCAATCGCTACCGGAAGGCACTTGCATGCACCTATACCAACCATTTTCTTGCATTTTAGCCGATACCTGCGACAATCCAAAGATGCTTTTATCATCTATTAATCGGCTCCGTCATCCTATCAATCACTTACCCTCACATCTCTTCATTAACAAAGATCAGGCAGATCAGTTGATTCAGTTTCTTTCAGGAAAAAAACGAAGTCCACCGTATCAGAACCCAGTCTTAACCATCAACCAATACCTTAACAAATGTTCCTTCCCCAACCTTAATCTCAAAACTCCTGGAAATTTCCACGTCAACAGAATCCGATGTTTCTTCATTAGTTACCAGATCTCGGCCTACAAACTGCACACTGGACCCCTTCCCATCCAAACTCATGCAGTCAAATTTCAAATCCCTTGCCACATTCGTCACTAATCTCTTCAGTAATTCACTTCACTCTAGCATCATTCCCCCACTATACAAATGGGCTGCAGTTACCCTCTGTTCAAAAAAACCTGACCTTGACTGCAACATCCCTGATAATTATTGCCCCATCTCAAATTTACCATTTCTGTATAAGGTTGTTGAATGTGCAGTAACCATGCAACTGCAGAAACATGTCCTTAACAATGACCTCCTCGATCCCTTCCAATCTGGATTCAGATTCGGCCATATTAATAAAAATGCCCTGGTCATAGTAGTTAGTGACCTACTTGTCGATGCTGATGAAGGCTTCCCAAGTATTCTTGTCCTCCTGGTCCTGAGCCACTAAAGTACTTTACTTGAGTGACTGGAGGGTATAGGGGTCTCTCGCTATACGCTGCACTGGCTGAGCAGCTACCTCTCTGACTGGAAGCAGTTCGTAAGCCTCTGAGGATGTAATTCATAAATCCATCCTGTTTTTCTGGAGTTCTTCAAGGTTCAGTCCTCGGCCCACTCCTCTTTAGCATCTCTGCTACCATTGCTATGCCGATGACATCCAAATCTATATCCAACCAAAGCCATCCATCAATGCGTCTGGTCTGTGCATGTCGTCCTCACTGTCAACTGTAATGGTCTGGCTCAATCCAAATTTCCTTTAACTAAATGGCAAGAAAAACACAAGTTTTGCTTGTCAGAATCCTGCACCAACTGTCCAAGGCTGAACCCATCCAACTGAAGCTTGACGACCAGTCCATTGACGTTGCTAAGGCAGTCTGGAGTCTACGAATGACTTTTGATTCCTCACTCAGCTTCGAGACACATATTAACAAGGTGACGAAGGTAGCCGATTTTCATCTCAGAAATATAGCCAAACTGTGCAGCATCCTGCCACCCTCATGCTGAGAAAGGTATACATCTTCACCTCTCCACGAATTGACTATTGTAATGCGCTACTCCTGGTCATCTCTGCTTACCTATCAATGGTCTCCTTCGTATGCAGAATGTGGCCGCTAGATTCCACTCACACACCCATCCACGATCACACATCCCCAGTACTGGTGTCTCTCCACTGGCTACCGGTTAAATATAGGATCGAATTCAAGAGCTTCTTTATCACCTGCAAAGCTCTCACTGGCACTGCTCCGACATACATCCGTGACCTACTTTAGTCACCCTTCTCAACACAACTTTAATCTTCCAATACGGGCTTGCTGCATGTGCCCAGATCGTACCTCCATTCCATGGGAGACAGAGCCTTCTCGCGACCTGCTCTCAGACCCTGGAATGTCCTTCCATTGGAGATTCGGTCAGCTGAGTCCCTGGGCATCTCCAAATCTCGTCTCAGCAGTAATTTTCGTTCCAGATCTGAGCCTTCTACCAGGTTGATACAACCTTAAATAGCACTTGGTACAGTGTGTAAACATTAATATTTGCATTTCTAAAGCGCCTTTCACCCGCGGGTAACAAAGCGCTGCACAGAGCTGTGGAGAGAACGGCATGTCTACAACACGAGACTAGACCAATGAAGTAGAATAATAACTATAAATTGATGACGTTCGGCAGTGGGGGAGACACAATAGCGAATAGCACGAGCCTCACCACCCACTCATACTTTCGGAAGGCACTAATAGACGGCTTGTTAATACTTGTCCTAACAGCCCATGTAGGTAACACGGGGTATCTCTGTCTTCGTGTGTCCTGAAGTATGGCAGATGGGAGTTTAGTGTGCGTACTGCTGTGGATGATGAGCTTTTCAAGCCGCCGCTTCTCGCTGGCGCGCTCGACAATGCGCTGGTCGACCGTGTTAGCCGTCACCATGCGGTACACGACCACGGGTCTCGTCTGTCCGATGCGGTGGCAGCGGTCTTGTGCTTGCAGGTCCACCTGTGGATTCTGCACGCAGACACACAGGTGGGCACACAGCTCCCCAATGTGTTTTCAGGTTGTTCCACGTGTTGCACGGCTTGATGTTTGACATTTTATTCCACATTCCGGGAATTTGCTTAAGAAGCGTCTTCTTACAGTGTAGCTGTGGAAACCTATGCAGTGAGGGTTTGTGTGTTCGCAGCATATCTGCGCATTACCGAGCCAAGAGACAATCACAGCTTTCAGATTTAACAATGTATAGCCTGGGAACACTGGCGTTAACTCATTATGCAGGGATTGTAGCAATAAAATGTGTCTGGCCTGTAAAACACATCAGTGAAAGTTTTGCAAGAAATTTATGATTTTAAATTACATATAAAATAAGGCAAATGTTGAATTTATTACAGACTACTTAATACACCTTTTAATCAATTCTAAATGTGATCGTTTATGTGACCGAACTGTATTTATCATTGCCTTGACTATCCAAATTAAGCAAAATAGCCAATCATAATGCTCTTCTGTGCAACAACACATTCTAAATAATTTTAACAAATTTGTTTACTGCAGACCCACGTGAAAATTAATGTCTCAATATTGAAAGGTAGCTGCAATGGTGTAATGGTTATTCTACTGGATTTATGATCCGGATGGTAATAGTGGCTTTTAATAACTGAATTAAGTGAGCAACAGGAACAATGTAAGCAAAATAATTGCAGGAATGCTGCACTGTTTACACTACAGCATAAGACAGCGGCAGCTGATTGTGTCACTTACCCAGTCACTGTCGTAAATGATGACAGTGTCGGCTGCTGTAAGGTTGATACCCAGACCGCCGGCCCGTGTGCTCAGCAGGAAGATAAAAACGCTTGGGTCTGTGTTGAACTTGTGCATCTGTTCAAATGCACAAAATCCCCATAGGTTACTAACCACGACCCATGCATGTGTCATGTACATTTAATTGCATCATGAACTAAGCTATGCTTTATAAGGAAATGAACCAGTGAAATGTATTTCTAGAACAGTGGCATATTTTTTTCAGCACACTAACTGCCGAGTTCCGAATGCTGCAGCACCGAATGTTCTTAAGAGCCTGCAAATGAGCAGTGCTGAACTATAATGAGCTTCTTCCTGAAAAACATTTTTCAGCACAATGGACCACACCAAATGCTTACATTTTCCTCGCGCTCCAAGTATTTCATACGACCGTCCAGCCGGCTGAAGAGGAACTTGCGGAGGTAGCAGTAATCCATGAGGATGTCCAGCATGACAACCATCTGGGAGAATATGAGCACCTGCAGAGGAAAGGGTAGACACACTACGATAAGACATCCATTGTTATGACTGTGACCAAGGATTCCGTAAATTCCGTGTGTAAACTAAGCCTTCATTGGTAAGCTGGCAATGTTTAACAAATATACCCAAGTGTACTAAGGTTCAATCTGTATGCATTATAACTACAAACAACTTTTAGAATGGGCGAATTTTTGGATGGAAAACGATACCAATGTATTTTAACATCACCTGGTGACACAGACATTTACATTTAATTTAAGAAAGTCCAGGTAATTTAAAGGCATCTGCATATATTTTAGTGTGCAGCTAAAATCAAAAGTGACTCGAATGCCACGTACAGATACTGTCGTGTAGTGTGAAGACATGAGACAATGAGGTATTTTTAGATATTTGTTGTGTTGCAGAAATCCCGTATCTGGAGCTTGCAATATCACTGGGTACTCTCTGCTGTAATAGTAAACATCTATATATCTATAATGCATGGCTAAACGTGCACTGTTATCTGCAAAATTAGAAGCTGTGAGCCCAAATGGTTGGCACATGGACAAAGCACCTTGTGCCCGCGTCGTTTGAGTTCCGGCAAAATGCGGTCAAGCAGCAACAACTTCCCCGAGCTTTTCACAAGATTCTCATCCACCTGTTGCAACCGGAAACAGAGCGACACAAACTCAACATTGGTCACTAGACAGTAAGTCCAGAGCTCCACACACACAAACACACACGTGTACCAACACACAGATGTAATCAATGGTCAAAGGGCATGGCATTTGCGACTTGGCTGAACAGGACCTCATAGAATAAATAAAATCCCAACGGAAGCAATGAATGCAGGGTATGTGTTGGTTGTGGATTCTTGCAGTCATAATGCGGTAGTTTTGGTTTAATTATATAGATGGTTTATTTTTTTTATTTTGTGATATTGCAGTCACAATGAAAACGCTATGTTAAGCAGATAAACTGCAGTGCTGACTTTCAATGAGTGACATCTGTTAAATCATTATTCGAATCTTGTTCTTAACCAAACGATGCCTCATCTCACACGACACATTTTAGAGGATGGTGCTACTCCACTTTCCTCTTGGGCAATTTTGCCAATTGTACCCATTACATTCTAATCATAACCGGTTAACGTGGCAGTTGTGTAATAAAACACAAGGAAGACTCACACACTCTTTAGCAAATAAGCTACATGTTTTCAATGCAGTGACAGGTTAACTGCGACTGAGCAGCTGAACTGGGAAGGCTGATCATGGGCCTACCTTGAACTCTTTATCTGCGGTGAGAGGATACTCAATGAGGTAAGGGTGGTTGCAGCATTTCCGCAGCATCATTAAGATATTCGAAAGCTGCACGTGCACTTCCGACTCCTGCGGGCCCCAGTTGACCTGAATCCTGCAAGACACAACACCCATTTGTAGTGATACACGGGTACATATTCGGCATATCAGGATGATCCAAATTATATATTTTTTTGCACAATCCATACAGTTCCTTTTAAGGCTTGCTTTACAGTCGAACAAAACCCATGCATACAACGGAACACTCTAAGGTAAAGAACTGTCTCTACAGCCATCTCCTAGTTTTCACAATAGCAGGATTATGAGTAACATCTGTGTAATCCACTAACCCTTGTCTCGAAAGCAGTAGATATAAGACATCTGCTACCACGCCTGCTATGATAGTTATTTGCAGCAAATTTTAAGTTGCTTTCCCATGCCTATTACCGAGCTGTTATTTTTTCGCCATAGGAGTTGAGGCATCTGTATAACAGGAAACGTCGTGGCTGTATTTGCATCAAGAATTACTTTTCCTTGCAGGTTTTAGAACTTACAAGACACATTTTATATCATTAACAGCTTGGAATCAGCTATGTTTTGAAAGTGGATTGGTCTGTCGACCAACTTAATGGTGGGCCACTTACCTAGTTTAAATGAATGGATGACGCACTCTCTGCTGCATGGCTGCTAAACAATCACCCTGTATTTCACTGCGACGTATGTAAAATGACAACACATTTCCAAACGCGCAAATGGAATTACGTGTCCAAATGTTCAGAAGCCTCAAATGGACACACAAACCTTTTAATTACGGTGTCAAATGTCATGTTGGCTGCCAGAAAAGGCATTTTTATTGCTCACTTGTATTGGCCTTCCTCTTGTGATTGCCTTGCGATCAACTCCTCCAAATTGTCAACGTTGGCAACATTTTCATTCAACTCGGCATAGTTGATCTTGCGGACGCACCGCTTGGGTCGTTCATTCAGGATCTTCGGCTCGAGCTGGACTTCGTGCTGGGGGGGCGGAAAGTGCAAAAACGAATGAGTGTAAACAGTTTTAAAGAGAAAACTAATTTAAGAAGTTTATACAACAACATATATCAGGACGTTGACATGAAATAGCTGGATTGAAAAACAACAAGGACAATACAAGATCAGAATGTAGATAAGTCATTCCAGTAAATTCGGTATTGAACTTACAAGTGGCTTCCACACACTCTTACAGAAAATATTCAAGGTGTGAGCATTATGACCAGTGCAAGGATTAAACCCAGGCCGGTTTAAACTCCGGTCCTCCAATGTGAGCATGACCTACCTCGACCAATGTTTTTTGCTAAATACACATATTGCTTTTTACATGCTACAAATTACAATTAGAACACAGAGAATGCTACTTCGTTTTAAATTGGTGCTCACTATGTCTCTGTGGAATATGGAATGATACGCACACAAGATACCAATCGCTGTTTTCGATATTACTAGAGATGTTGATCAATAGGAATGTGCAATGTGTAATAATCCAATTTGAATTTGAATGAAGATTGATGTATTTGGAAACGTGGTCCATCGTGAGTAATGGGGATCAGCTTGTAAATAATAACTTAAAACTTTTATTTCCAGCTTACCGAATTAGTTCCAATATAAGATGTTGCAATGATCACAATATTTGCAAGAAGTGATTTTATTTGCCATTTAAAAATATATTTTATGTTAATGAAATGTTTTCCCTCTGAGTCAGCAGAAAGCTAAAAAAAAGTGGAGGGTGTGTGCCCATTCCTGAATAGTCTGCATATGTTATGATAATTAATTCATTACTAATCCACAAAAACAAGATGTCAGGTTTAAAATCTTGAGCCAACTTATGTGAGCATGATGCTATATTAAAAACACAAAAAATGGACTGAAGGTGAGGGTGAGAGAGGGTGGTTTATAAAAGGTGGGGCTTTTAATCTGCGTTAAAAAAAAAACATTAAAAAGCCAAAAGGATGATTTAAAGCGAAGTTCGAAGATATTGAACTGACGATTTTACTGATCGGCAAAAAACAGAGTAACTTCTGAACCCTACCACATGCAATGGTGTCACGCTAATGAGGCATTTGCTGCACCACTCATCCCATCTAATATTGAAATATTCAAGGGCAGTCAAGATTTTAAAAGCTTTTTAAAATATCTCTACTGCTGTGTTGTGCCTCAGCTATAGTCTCATTATTTCTTCCAGTTCAAAAGAAACGTATGTGCAATTTGCATGAACAGTTTAATATATTTTCAGCCAGACAATTAAATAATAAAAATAACACTTCCCAAGCACTTTTCACCCGAAGGTCACAAAGCACTGCACAGAGCTGTGGAGAGAACGGCACGTCAGGCATAACCACATAAGAACGGCAAAACAACAATAACGTTTTAGTTACAAATCTGAGTTGTGGAGAGAACGGCATGTTACCAAGAACAACATCAGAACAGTTCAACTGAAAGTCAAATAATGGCTATAATTTAGAGAAGGACATAAAATAAGCGACAAAAATAATAGTTCAACAAACAAAGGAAGGAATAAGAGTTCCTGAGCAGGCGCAGGTCGACAGTGACCCATCATCCCAGCACGACAACAGTGAGCTGCATCAACAGTTCAAGCCAGAGGACTTCAAAGCCTTACGGAACAAGTCTTGAGATGAGATTTGAAGATGTCCAGAGACTCAGCTGATCGAATCTCCAATGGAAAGGCATTCCAGAGTCTGGGAGCAGGGCATAAGAAGGCTCTGTCTCCCATGAAATGGAGGTACGATCTGGGCACATGGAGCAAGCCCGTATTGATTGGCCGATGAGGGTGATGATAAAGAGGATAAATCAGAAGATGAGGAATAAATGAATGAGAATGAGGTGAGGGAGACCTTGGAGTTTTGCGGCGCGGTGAGTGAGGTGCAGCTACTAATTAGGCCAAGGAGGATGTTGGAGCTGGTGTCGGTAGTCGGCGACGGGGCTGCTGTGATGCAGGGCAAGGCTTCAATCGCTCCCTCAGTAGCGTAAGGCATACGTGTAAAAAATGATTTGAATCAACTATTGATGTTTGGTGCCAAATATGGGCAGCTATTCATAACTGGACATTTGTCTGTGCTTCAGTGTTAGAGCTAGCCAGAATGTGCTCGTGTTATTGCAATTCTTTGCTGTAATTTTTATTAGAGCTTAGGTTGTAACTAAAAGCTGTGTTAGGAGGCTCTGCTTAAGTCCTTTCCTGTAACAGACAACTGCAGTCCATTGGTCTACTAAAGGGATTCAGGAAGGTGTCTCACCTTGGGCTCAACGATGCTCCTGATGGTTCTGTTCATCGTGGCCTTGTAGAGTCGATCCTGTGCTTCACTGAGTGGTGCATATACGAGGACCTCTCGCTTGGGTGGCACCTCAATTGTGACATCTGCTTTGAGACGTCGCAGCAGGAACGGCGTCAGGATCTGCATTACAGGCACGTGGCAGGAATGGTCAACACATGTCAGGATACGTCGAGTCCACCACCACTCTTCTGGCGTTCATCTTCCTGAGAAACAACGGACGGCACTTGACTATATACGGAAGACACATATATCTAATGCGCATGTAGGGAATACAAGACTGTCATGTAGACAACTATGGCTAGGACTACCAAACCACGGACCAGATAAAAGGCGCACTGCCCGAAGTTTAAATTTGACGGTGACGTATCTAAACTCCATCAACTCTCAAAGCAACGAATGGCCAAATCGCTTAGGTATGAACTGAAAAGCACCATGCTGGCAGTGAAAGAGAGTTTCTTAACTCAAAGGGCCCAAACCATAAGTATACTAAGTTGCTCTGCATTGACATAAAATCACTTCATTTGTTCACTTTATATACATTTATACAAATTTCATTTGCATGTTTCAATACCATTTTAAGCACTTCTTTTAAGCACTTCAACTTTTCAAAGATGCTCCATCAAAATGGACTGTTGTCTTGTTGAAAGCTATTACAATTACAGGAAATGTATATCCACGAATTATTGAAAGTAAATTTACAAGTGAGATAGCATAGCTCACTTTGCTTTAAAATAATTAATTTTCCTGTGGCGATGACAGAAGTGTACGAACAATTTTGCAAGGGGCTTAAACTATACAATATATACAATTTGTTAGTCCTGGGTTTCAACTTTATTTATTAGGTTATTATTATGCTGCTCACTGTTGTCGTGCCGGGATGATGGCTCGCTGCCGACTTGTGCCTGCTCGGGAACATTTATTCCTTCCTTGTATGTTGAACAATTATTTTTTATTGCTAATTTTATGTCCTAGAAATTATAGCCATTATTTGACTGAGTCGAGCTGTCCTGATGTTGTTATTATGCCGTTCTCTCCACAGCTGATTTGAAACAAACAAAAAAACGTTATTGTTGCTGATTTACTATTATGTCGTTGTTACCGACATGCCGTTCTCTCCACAGCTCTGTGCAACGCTTTGTGATCCTCGGGTGAAAATTGCTCTAGAAGTGCAATTAGTATTATTACGCTAAAATGTAACAGATCTGGATCGTCTAATTTGCAAGTGACTGGGTCACCAAAAAAAACAAACGCAGCAACCACGCAAATATAAATCGGCGCAAAAAAAACTGCCACATCGTCTGCACCTGGTGTAGTATGTGAAGAACTTGTTCTTCTTGTTCCTTTGCCACAATCTCTTCCACACTAACACAGAGGCCTGACACATCGAACCATGTCTCAAAGCTGGGGAAACAAACAGGACGTGGGGACACAGAATGCATAGGGTTAACTCTCAAAGCTAGCCTCCTTCCCGATACACAAACACACTGCGGCCGGCAGACTATATATAATCAATGTAAACAGATTGAATCCACAAAGTGCATAAATTAATTGTTGGCTACTATAAAGCCTTAAGCGGTGTTAATTGAAAAAACAAGTTTATTGAAGCGTTTAAATGACTGCTAAAAAACTATCACATAAAATTATATAGCGTATATAGAAATGAACAAAATTACATGTAAATATCGGACACTAGATCAACAGCTCAATAGAAATAAACATTCATTGGTCTATCATAATACTCTGACGCTACTGTTGTTGACATGACGTTATCTCTGCACTTCTGTGCAGTGTATTGTGACATTCGCGTGATAGGCGCTCTATAAGTGCTATTATTATTATAACACACAGGGAGACAGAGTGTCTGGCGGGTTGGCACTGGCTATCAACGTGGCTGCCTCCCCTAAACCTGTTTAATGCAGTGTTTTGGGGTCTGAGTGAAAGGTGCTACAAGAATGTAATCCATTATTAGGCTCAGAATGTATATGCATATACACTCATGAGAGAATTACAAAAGTTCACCTTACAAAAAAATGTGGTGTAAAAATATAAAAGTATTTGTGGCCATCATTGAGAATTAGTTTGGAGGATCACAGGACAAGGAACCTTATTAAATTATATGAAATAAAGAGGAACACAGGATTACGTTAAATAATAATGGTCGCAGCACTGTTTGTCACTACAGTAGTATTTATACTCCAGTGCTTGTGACATTTGCCCAAGTCGCTCATTTCTTCCCACCTTTTGAGGTCATCGAAGACTTCGGGAAGCAAGAAATTGAGCAAGGACCAAAGCTCTGACAGGTTGTTCTGTAGTGGTGTGCCTGTGAGAAGAAGCTTGTTTTCTGTCTTGTAGCGCTTGAGTTCTTGGATCAGCCGGCATTTTAGATTCTTTATCCGGTGGCCTTCATCAAGTATAAGGTATTTCCAGTAAACTCCCTGTGGGAACATGACAAACATTTTTTGGTGAAGACTGAGAGAGTGGTTATGAGGGTTTAACATTAATCATATCCACCGCATCATCAATATGCAATTCCAGAGCCCACATTGTGTAAAACACTTTTGCATAATGCATTAAATATATCTTTCATATACTACATCAATGCTGTGGCACAGCCACACTAATATTTATCAGCAAAAAAAATATATTGGGATGCTTAATGTTTGGCTAAACTCTAATTAGAGATTTTGCTCATTGGGAGGAAATTGAGTTTCTATTGTGTAGTAATTTTTGTTTGGGCTGAGAACATTAACACGCATGAATTGAGAACTTGGATTAAGCACGAATGGTTAGCTGAATTTCAAGCCAGATTGTCAGAAGTGCCAGATTAGCACTCCAACCCCCAACTAGTCAGCCTCCTTTTATTACTTTTCCTACTTAAAATGGCAATGATTCTCAAATCATGTAACAAAAGACAACCGTGTAACTATTTAGAAGGTGGCTACAACCACATAGCAGCTTATTGTCATAATAGCTCAGTTAAAAAGTACAAAATATATAACACGTGCTATATTTCTGCAGGACATCACCAGACATGGCAAAGACGGGTTTACCTGCAGATACTTGGCATCTCTCATGGCGATTTCGTACGAGGTCACGACGACTGGGCAGATATTCAGTTCTTTTTGCTTCTTGGTGATCATGGGACGCAGCATGCGCCGCTCGTCAGCAGAGCCGTGGTACAGCATCACCGGGATCTAGAAATCCGGGCGATGTTACAATCAGTACACCACCGATAAATCACTGCCCTAAGTAGGCAAACAGAAAGGCATACAGGTTCGTGCATGCCTAGAAATCACTCCTGCAATCTGTACACAAGGCCAACATGTCGGGAAACGTGTTAAAGATATATTGCACAGCCGTGCTACAATGGACAGCCGAACACCCTCACCTTGGGAGTGAAACGCTTGAATTCCGAAATCCAGTTTGGCAGAGTGGAGAGTGGCCCCACCACTAAAAAAGGGCCCATCACGCTGCTCTCCACTATCAGCGCTATAGCGGCGATGCACTGCACTGTCTTGCCAAGCCCCATCTCGTCCGCCAAGATCCCATTGATGCCATTCTCCCACAGAATCTGAAGACAGGCGAACAAGCTGTACTGAATGGATGTGGTTCTACAAACTCCATTCTTAATACATGTTGATCAGTATATCATTTCAAGGTATCGGCATGTAGAAAATAAAAAAAATTAGAATTTTAAAGAGTTCTTCATTACTGGTGACATGAACATCGTGGCATTTGTTCGGATGACCCTCACCCTTATTGAAACTACAGCACCTGCTGGCAAGAGTGTGGGTGGTTGCTCCTCTACGTACCCTCAACCACTCCATGCCCTCCACTTGGTAGGGCCTCATGATGCCACCAGTGAACAGTTGTGGCTGGTGAAAGGGCACCTTCTGCCCGTTAATCGTGTGGGTGGGGTGCCACATTTGTGTGGCGTTCTGCCGCACAACTTGCTCGAGGCGCTCGCGAATCACGCCATTCGTTTCCAATTCTTTCTGAGGCAAGGATGCTTCACCAAGGGCTGCGTCACTCTGTGGAGACGTGATGACGGTCAGAAGCCAAGTGAAATCGCTTAATGTATTAAAGCATAATGGTAATTCGTTTAGGTTTCAATTAATAAGATGCATAGTAGTTTTTCGATGTCATAGCTAATAGTTTGAAGACGAAAAACTCAGACACAAGGAAACTGCAAAGAGGTAGGGGGAAAGGCAACAACATAGTTAGTTGGCACCAACATTTTTCAGACACTGTATCCTATACATTATCAGCCATTAATGAGTGCTTTTCAGTTAAGGAAGGAAACTGGAGAACCCAGAGGAAACTCATTCAGAACAGCGAAACAACACAAACGTCATACAAAAAAGCATCCGAGGCAGGAATCGAATCACAGGACATTCTTTTTGTGAGGTACACGTTACCACTGCATCATCCTACCACTTCCTTAGTGCATTTATGTATCGAATAATAAGTGGCTTTTCATTAAACCCCACGTTACCACTGCATCATCCTACCACCTCCTTAGTGCATTTATGTATCGAATAATAAGTGGCTTTTCATTAAACCCCCCCCCCCCCAAATAGTCCCCCCATGCATGATTTAAATGAACAATAGAAAAATATAGACCTTCACCAATACCTCAATTTTTCGCTTCTTGCTGAAGGTCTCGATATCCTGTGACAAAAATGACATAGAACTCGCATTAGGATCAAGCAAACAAACTATTTTGAAATGTGAAATAAATTCTGCATTCCCTCCCCCCAATGTACAAGTCATCTTTCTGAATGATAACAACGCAGCTGTTAAAACATGAACCAAATCTGACAGCGTAGATGTGATTCGCAAAGTTGAACAGAGTGTTAACTTTAAAATGTCGTGTTTCCTGTGGGCACATGCTTTCAATAAAGGTTTGATTTTACTTAGATAAGGGCTTGTAGGCCCTCCCCTCACCTCCTTGCTGATGTAGTTAGATATTCCACAGACTTTGTCCTTTGATCTTTTATTTGATATCTGGGCAGCTGAAAGTTTCAAGAGGTAATAAACTTGACAAAGAAATATAACAATACACTCCCCAGTAAGTATTAAGAGTATTGTATTAGACTTCTAAAGCAAATGTTAGTTACATCATTTTTATCATTATTACTACTTAGGAAGTTCCACACTAATAATTACACATATCCAAGCTATTACTTACTATAAGAATGTGATAAAACAGTGGAGTGCTTATGCATAGACAAATTTATCTTGGACTTACATGCAGTTGATGCAGTTCCACTTTTATCCTTTCCTCTGGCCTGCTGACACATTAGAACATTTAGCAGTTAGCAGACGTTATCCAAAATCGCTATCGTTTTCTACAGATATATGATTCCGTGCACGAAACCAGTTGTGGCGTCACAAAGTTGCTGGTTGCATTGTGCATGTCCTACCTTCATTTGCCTTTTCTTTTCCAATTTGGCGTCAGACCTTTCCTTCAACTTTTGCGCCTGAAAAACACAACATACAATTCATTAAGTTGACAACAGTTGCAGGTTGATTGTACATGCAACCAATCACTTGACATATATTGATTCACACCTCAACCCCTACGAGTTTCTAAAACGTAATACGGAACCAAAACCTACATTAAAACATTCGTGATCACAAACTATTTCTTTTTTTACCTAATTACATTTTCTGGTTTTTATTGCATTTGTTCTGTCCACAATTTTTCATTAGGTCAAAGGTAATATTTATACAGACTGTATATATCCATTGAGCCAGTATTGCACACGTGATTTGGTGCACATATTTGCATGTCCCTTCTATATCTTCCCTCCCCATTCTACTGACATGAGTTGAACGTGTCGGTACTAACGGCTGCAGGTTTCACTGCGCTTACGCTCCGTAGCCACAAGTGTGTTGACAAATTTTAATGCAAGGTTAAGTTAATAGCATGCTTTAAAACTGTGGCGGTAAAGGGATATGGATTTAATTACATTTACAACAGGTTTTGCGTTGCCTCGTTCCGTGAGAAAGTAAAAAAAAACGTGGAACAAAAACACACTGCACCAAATAATTGTTACGTTTACACAAAGGCAGTAAAGAGATTTTAATTTAAAAAGTAGAGCGTGGAAGTATGAGCAACATGACAGCAATGAACCTAGACAGTTTTGTTCAAAACGACACTTTCCAATGCTTTTTGGCAACTATATTAAACTTTTACAAGCAAAATCGGAATACCACAGGATGGGATTAAAGGGCAAATGGTTTAAGTGACATTGATCCTGGGCCTGACCTCTGCCTGCTGAGCCTCCATGCGAGTCAGAAGAAAGTTTGAATAGACGTTACTCTTTTCGAGAAGATGCTGCAGTCGACGGTAGCCCATCATTTGTGATCGCTTCGTCCACTCCAAATGTTGCTATAAAACACAAACGGCAGATTCATACAAACACTGGATCGTGTTGTGAAGGTCGTGTTGAACGTCTGGTATTGAGAATAGCATTTGTCAACACACAATTGCGTATTTTCAATTTCAGAGTTTAGCGGCTCAAGAGTTTTAATGTCAAAACAAGTAGTTTCTTCCTTGCAGTCAGCATTATTAGGGGTTGCCTGATTATGCTGATTGCAATTATCGGCGAAACGTCGAATTTCTCTTGTAAATGCTGTGAGTTTGCCCGTCAACACACCGGTGTGCTGAGATAATGAAGAACTGACATGTTTTGTTCATGTTGTCAAACTTTACTAATTGACCGTTGTGAGGTGGTGGAGGGTTTACGACAAACATTTTTTACGTGACCTAACCCAAAAAATGGGATTCACCGATATTTCGAATCAGTATATTTGTCAAGCTATTGTGGCAGACTTCAACAGAGCTCTACCAAATGGGCATCTTACAACATGGCTCACCTCCTTCATGAGCTGCTTCTCTTTATCCTGACTCTCCTTTTGAAGTTTTTTCTCTTCATCCAGCATGCTCTGGGAGATCACGATTTCACCGGCAGCCACGGCCGCTGAGATGCCTATTCACACATGTGTTGACGAGACATTGCCCGTTCACACACTTCCTTGTTCCTGTCAAATATCTGGCATAATTCAACTCAACTGTTACATTTCATTCATTTACGTCTAGAGCACTAAATACTTAGATGTGTACAATGTTTAAAGAAGCAATTTCATATTCATCTCACACAAACATTTCGGCATAAGATTCTCATTTTGAATGCTCATGAATTAATATTCTTCATTGACAAACTATTAACTCTTGTAAATGTGTAAGAATCATTGTCTTTTAGATTCATTAAGTTGTGTGTTGCGTTCAAGTGACCTATGCAGACACAAAAGACTGCGACATTAATCACAATTCTAACAGTAAAATATGTTGAACTGAATTACAGTTCTCGATAAAATTAATTTTTTAGGTTGGGTCACGCAAAAAAATTGTCGTAAACCCTCCACGACCCGACACGGCCAATTAGTAAGATTTGTCACGTGAACAGAATGTGCCAATTCTCCAACGCATCGGTGTGCTGACATAGTGAAGAAATGGCACTTTCTGTTCACGTGGTAAACCTTACTAATCGGCCGTGTCGGGTGGTGGAGGGTTTACGACAGAATTTTTTGCGTGACCCAACCCAAAACATGAATTTCATCGATAACATTGGTCACAAAAGCATTCGAATTGAATTACAGTTCAATGAATTTGAAGGAGAACCAGGTGCACATGAATCTTTGGTTAAGTGCGTTAACGGCATCATTAATTTGTAACCGTCCTTGAGATACAATCGCTGTACAGTACCTTCTTCCGAGTCCATGCTGACAATCCGCGTTCCTTCCGGTGGGTCCGATGCGTTAGGCTCGGGTTTGTTGGGAGAGCTGCTTCTCTGAATCGCGTCTAGTTCACTGCAAGCCAAAGAACGCAACACGATCAGCACTTTTACTGGAACAGCGCTTCGTGGCCCTCGGGTGAATAGGGCTGTTCTTTTTAGGGGAGTCGCGTCGAGCGTTCCTCCTGTCTGCCTCGCGACATTTCTTTCACCTTTCAAGTTGGGAGGCATCATTAGCCTAACTAGCATCCGTCGACAGAAATTCTCAGCATCAACATTGCGTTTCAACGGTGTGTTTGCAGATGTAATAAGTAGAACAGGTTTTTACCATTTCTGGCAATTATGCAGGTGTTAAGATCTAAAAACACCAAAATAAACACATCACAATGTGTCTAGTTTGCAAAAGCCACACGTACTTCTGGAAAACTATGCAAACGGGAAGCTTTGATAACATATGCATTGTCCTTCAAACTGATCGGCGTACACCAGACATGGCTTTCTTTTGAGCCTGATTGTCAGTGTCAGCCAGACGATGCCAAAAGGCGTGTGTTTGCCGGTTTACACCGCTCCTTATGCAGGCAGTTTCTTCCGCATATTAAAACATTAAGTTCGAGTGAAAGCCAAACTTCATGCGTGCTGGCACTACAAGCGAATGAAGGATGATGATGACAGCTCGGCAGTAGTGAACACGAAGAATTGCACTTAACTTCGCGGCAATACGTCGCGGAATAGTTACACGGTACTGTGTCACCTGCATTGACCGCAATCAGGGGTCATCACAAGATCTCATCTCATCTCATTATCTGAAACCGCTTAATCCTATATAGGGTCACGGTGAGCCGGAGCCTATCCCGGAAACACAGGGCGTAAGGCAGGAATACACCCGACGACGGGACGCCAGTCCATCGCCGGGCATTGCGGGGCAATTTTTGTCTGCGAGCCAATCAACCTATCCAGGAGCATGATTTTGGACTGTGGGAGGAAACCGGAGTACCCGGCGAAAACCCACGCGGACACGGGGAGAGCATGCAAACTCCACACAGAAAGGCACCCGAGCCGAGAGATTCGAACCCGGGACCCTCTTGCTGTGAGGCGACAGCGCTACCCACTGGGCCACCGCGCCGCCCTCTTTGCCACTAGTATGTGTGGCTTTTGCAAACTGGACGCATTGCAAAATGTGTCTATTGTGGTGTTTGGGATCTTAACATCTGCATAATTGCCTGGCGATTATGCAGGTGTTAAGATGTTAACACCTGCATACGGTAAAACCTGTTGTAATCTTTAGATGTATACTGGCAAATAAAAGTCCCCATAGCGTTAAGATGTTGTCGTGCTTGGGTTCCCGAATCTACGGTTTTCTCTTTCTGTGGAATATCGCGGAGAAACTCACTGGGAACGCTCCCGCTCGCTCCCCTTTCGAATGCGTCGAGACGTATATAGCTATGTAGAGATGCGCAGACATACACAGAGACGTATAGAGATATATAGTACTCACTCGTTCGGTAAGACTTTCAAGTCCTCTGGCTAGGACTGTTGATGCGGCTCACTGTTGTCGTGCTGGGATGATGGCTCGCTGCCGACCTGCGCCTGCTCGGGAACATTTATTCCTCCCTTCGTTTGCTGAACAATTATTTTTGTGCTTATTTTATGTCCTCTACATTATAGCCGCGGCGATGGACTGGCGTCCCATCGTCGATATATACTCTTGCCTTGCGCCCTGTGTCTGCCGGGATAGGCTCCGGCTTCACCGTGACCCTGTATAGGAATAAGCGGTTTCAGACAATGAGGTGAGATGAGGATTATAGCCGTTACTTGACGTTCAGTTCAACTGTTCTAATGTTGTTGTTGGTAACATGCCGTTCCTTCCACAGCTCAGATTTGTAACGAAAAACGTTAACGTTGTTGATTTGCCCGTTCTTGTGTCGTTGCCCCTAACATGCCGATCTGTCCATAGCTCTGTGCAACGTTTTGTCACCCTCTGGTGAAAAGTGCTTTTGCAGTGCAATTATTATAGGATCTGGTACTCAGAATGATATTTCCTGAGAGGAATTCAATCCTTGCATGACAAAAAACGAGTGGGTGATAGGGGGAAGAGCAAACTATGAGAACTCTTTTGGAGTTCTCATAGTTAAGCTATTTTAAGTTACACAATACGCTTTTGTTACTATATGTGGCAGACGTTCCAGTCAACAGATAACGGAATCTACACCGGCTAGCCGTTGTTTCCACTGGCAATGGGGCTCAGCTGGCTTGGAATGGCCACCGATCAACAATAGTATCTATGAAGCGCTTTTTTAAAACAATTGTCCGGCAGGGAGAGGTGAGCAAATGCTGAATGAGACATGTAACCTAATTTACTTAAGAACGACAGTTGTGCCATCTACTTTTATATGTTGTTCAGACGGTGAGAGCGCGCCACTCAGTGGTATGCATTGGTAATTCACACAGTTAAACCCGGCCATGTAATCCAGTTGCTTGGCGCCACGAAAAAGGGCCACTGCCTGTTTGTTTCTCACTTCTTAAGGCAGTCTTATTGACGAATGTGTTGATTTTTGTAATATGTGCTTGTGAGCCACTGCCAGTGTAGTAGCGTCACCATATAGTTGATGTAAATCCAGGGCTGTCAAGTCACGCACATTTCACGGAGAAGGGAATTCTACAGAATAAATAAATCACTTTCTATTCTCATCTCATCTCATTGTCAGAAACCGCTTAGTCCTGTACAGGGTCGCGGTGAGCCGGAGCCTGTCCCGGCAGACACAGGGCGCAAGGCAGGTATACACCCACAATGGGATGCCAGTCCATCACTGCGGGCAATTTAGTCTGCAAGCCAATTAACATATGCAGCAGCACGTTTTTTGGACTATGGGAGGAAACCGGAGTGCCCCCCATGCGGACATGGAGAGAACTTGCAAACGCCACACAGAAAGCAGCACCCGAGCCGAGATTCGAACCCGGGACCTTCTTGCTGTGAGGCGACAGCGCTCCCCAGTGGGCCACCGTGCCGCCTATCACTTTCTATTACTATTTTTATTCAGTAGACACCCTTATCAGGGGCGACTTACATTATCACGCACATACACATTTTAAATACATAAACAAAATAAATACATCCAAAGTAAATACTACTAGCTGTCAAACATTTTAAAGAGTCAAAGTGTTATTGTCAGACCGATAAGTAACGGGTATAGAGCTATGCCTTGAGTCGTTTTGGAAATGACATGAGTGACCCTATTGTCCCGATTTCGATTGGGATGTAATTCCAGTGGGTCTGAGCGTCCACAGAGGTTGGGAACTACTTTTATAGAACATACGTGGTGTTCGTTCGGCGGAGGAGTGAGCAAGAGCAACACATTTTTCAGAAAAAGCAGCTTTATTATGGGATTTTGTGCAGCAAAAATACACAAACCGCAAAATGCAGCAACACTCAGGTTGCATGCTAGCACAGTCCCGTTTTTTTTATGAAAATTCGTTTGCAATGTCACCCCTGCATAAGATGGAACGTTCCAAATTCTATATTCCAGATCTGTTTGGCGGCCACGCCATGGAACATTTTATACAGGGGTGCAAATGACAACTGTTGTGAGGTGGAAATATAAGCAGTTTGAATCAAATCATATTTGAGATATGAAAAGCGCACACTCATTAACGTGTTGAGTATATTTACACGAGTAAAAACCGTATAATTTCCATTCTGAGAACTCAGGTGCTTTAACAAGATCTTGGTAAAGTCGTGATACAACGCAAAGCTCTGCATAATGTTGGTGATTCTGTACTGCTAGCATAAATCAAAAACAATAGATCACCGTGACTTGTGCTTTGATATATAGTAGGATTTATGTGTTGACTGTGTCACAGAAGTTAAATAATGGTTTATGTATTCTAAAAGTGTCACGCCAAATCTTAAAAATAATGCATACGTGAATACAATAGATGGATATAATTGAAACTTGATTATTAAGTAATTACAGTATTTATATCAGACAGTTAAGGAATTGTACGTGTGTATACCTAATATTGGTGTCATAAGGCTACTTATTGTTTGTGTCATGGCATTCCTAAATGTCCTTATCCAGAATCTTAATCTGAATAGAGGACACACCTTAGCCATCTCTCCACTGCTCACACTGTAAGAAACACGCAACTTTGAAGCAAATCAACTCAAGTTTCACTGAACTTGTGTTATAATGCTGCAGTGTGTACACTCTGCCGTGTGCAGTACTTGAAAGGGTATCCGTTCAAACAAAACGGAAAAAAAACAACAACTAAAATACATGGACAATACCAATCATCCATTGATATATTTATTATCGTGACGTTAGTGACCCCTCATAGACAAGACTCAAAAATCAAGTGCGGTGTTGGGGAAATTGCGGTTTTTCCTTTTTTTTTTACATTAAATGAGGTGTAATGGTGTAGGTTTTCACGGCCTCGATGCCTGACGATCGAGCATCCTCGCACAGCGCCCGAGGATGCCTCTAACGTGCGAGGAGGCGAAACGTCGCGAGGTGGAGAGGGGGAGCGATCGACGCGGCTGTCCCGAGGGAGCAGCTTTTCGAAGCGATCGTCTTTAAATGAGGTGCTTTTCTGAGGCTACAACCTGTTGTTTTCATGAGCAAAGAGTAATGACAACTCAAGCACGTAATTTGTCTCGTCTCTTTCCTAAACATGCCGTTACATAGGCAACAGTAGCATTTCATTCAACAATTTAGTCGTCCTCGTTATGTAAGGGCGGGAGGGCCAATTTACAATTCATAGCATCCGCTGGATAGGAGTACATCCCTTGTAAGGCCGTGCGCTCATATCCAAAGTACTGTGCTTGTATCAGAAGTTACCCTTAGCTATCCTCCAACAAGTGTGACGTAAGTATGTGTTGCTTATCCCACAAAATGTTCTTATATAAGGTGTGCTTATGTTTTGCTTCTACCGAGCATCCAAGCGTTATTTGTGCAGGCCTTCTAGCGCTCCCGAATTAAAAATCTTGTGCAACAGCAGGTTTGATACAAGAGCACAGATGTAAAGACGAAACAAGAGAAATGAAAACACCGAACGTCCCATGTACACATAGGTGAAAGTTTACATCGGGTTCTTAAATCTGTGGCTATATCGTGAGAATTAAGCATATCACACACACATGACGATAATAATGTCTTTTGTTTTCATACTAGAGAGACTTGGCATTCAATTTCCTTCAGGGCGTGAACATAAAAATGCCCTTTTTTGACAAACCATTCCCATGTAAGGCCACTTTGTATGCCAAACGAAAAAGGCTTACGCCAAGGTCACTAAAGATCCGTCACTATATATTAATCTTGAAATTCTATACAAGAAAAAAAAACTCATGCTGTACAAAATTATTCATTACACATATGTACAAATGCAACTTCTTATTTGCTTAGTGTTTTATCAATAATTGGCAAAGGGTTTGTAAATGGGGACTGTTTATTTTTAAGAGATCGGAGCATGGGCCTCGGCTTGAAACGCTGCAGCAACAATGCAATATATAGTTCATTTAAACATGAGCATTTATCATTCACAAAGCAAAATAAAGGTGTGCACACAACATCTGTAGTTCATACTGTGAAGCATATTATGTGTATGCCGATTGTATTTCAATTACAAGACCAAAACCGAGGCATTACTCGGCATGAGAAATACAAATATATTGTGTTGTTACATTGGAGATTTGTGTTTTATATCAAAATAACATAAACAGGCTACATATTACTAAAGTCATATATCGTTGTTGCACAGTTGTGTGATTTATGCAATCCATGCCTACAGTCAGGCACAACATTCGCAAGTGAAGTTTCAAGAGCAACATTTTAACCAAGTCTTCCTTAATTATTATCATGTTTTAAATGTTCAAAACAGCTCTTCCAAAACTCTTCTACTCGACAGCATCTATACTGTAAAAATATATCCCCCTAAAGGGTGCAGTGTTTTTTGTAGTACGAGATCGAAGCGGTTTTCAAATTGTCACAAAAAGTGAAACGGCGTGCTTGTTAATTGTGCTAGAGTAGCTAGACAGTCATTAGCCCCATTCTCAATCTGCTGCAGGACAATGAATGTTTCTCTTAAACTCATTCATTCGTTGCCACTTCACGCTTGATAAAGTCTGGGTCTCATCGCTCCAAAGTGTTCTCTTGGTTGCCAGCAATGAGAACTCAATGTCCATCTGCTGTTTGTCCTTTAGGCCTTTCCAGTTCTACTTTACCATCTTGTTTGTAAAGCAAGATGTCCTTGACTCGTTTCCATTCCTGTTCTTTGTGGTAATGCCAAGACTACATCTTTCTATACATATGTTGAGTGCCTGGCGTCTGTTTCAATCGGCAATTACTATACATGTGTAAATAGTGAAAAATCCACGTAGCTCTTCAAGCACGTATAACCCTTAATGCATTTCTTTTAAAACCACCCAGAATAGTGATGCAATTTAAAAATCGAAATGTTGTGGTGTTTACGCAAATAATTCATCATGAGACTTGACAGTAAATCAAAAGGCACAGTTGTAAAAAAATAAATAGGCATAGCTAATGTGTCCACTGACCTGCATAAACGCTACAGAACTTGAAAAAACGTAGAAAGGCCATCCGAACGGGCATGTGTGGAGGGTCATACGTGACAGCCCATAATTGATTTTGTATGACATTCCTATCTGCTGGCGACAAGGCACGCACACGTCTCCTAAAAAACCGGGTGGGGCAGTCCTTAGTAAAGGCTGATGGTAATGCGGTACAAAGAGATGTGTATTTTAAACTGCAGTATGACACTCGGCAGTCACAAATTAAGATTAAGGTGCAGTTTATGAATTGCTTTCTCGCGTCACCGCTGGCAAATATAGCTTTCACTAGAGGGAGCTCCAGAGCCACCTGTGGACGCGTCATTCTCAACGGCTGGATCGTGACCCATCACTGGGCCGTGAGTGCCATGTATTGGTACAT
Organism: Mordacia mordax; assembly: GCA_036362905.1. Taxonomy (NCBI): domain Eukaryota; kingdom Metazoa; phylum Chordata; class Hyperoartia; order Petromyzontiformes; family Petromyzontidae; genus Mordacia; species Mordacia mordax. The sequence continues at coordinate 6,544,587 of JAZEWT010000028.1, forward strand.
GATGGAGACCATACTCAAGTGGGCCTCGAGGTGCAATAGGTTCTGAACTCCTGCTATTAACGGTATTTGGCCGAGTCCTCCTAATATTTCACACTGGCCTGATGTCTTGGAAGAGGTGCGAGAACCCGCACTTTTACCCCCACTAAAGGTGACCGGCCGATCGAATAACTGCAAAATGATTAATGTTTTAGTGAATTTAACGGAGCGCCGAGAATTCATTTTTAAAAGTGTGATTAAATGCTCACGAAATAAAGGATGGCAAATGTGTGTTGTTAAAAAAAAAAATCAGCTTATAGGAAAATAATAACTAATCTACGTTAGTTCAAGCACTAAACACTATAAAACATCTCCAGTACAGTCTTACTAATTTAGAAAATGACATATTAAATGCTTGTGTTAATGTGTAATGCATTTCAGTACCGTAGGCTACAAAATCTTATAACTTTACAAGGAATTCCTAGCGCAGCACAAGCTCTGCATTGCTACAATTTGTACAAAAATATATGACTAAAAGCTGAGGTCGGGTGGTTTACAAATTGAAATTGCATGATGGTGAATGGAGCACGGTACATGGACATAAATTCATTAAACAATATTTACCAGTATGAGCAACATAAATGAGAGGTTCCGTGTTAACATTAACCCGCTGTTTTAGATATAATTGCAGCCACTTATGCAACAACAACAAAAAATACATAGAGTTCCCCATGCACGCGTTGAACACCAAAACTAACATTTCGTAAGCCGTATTAGCAATAAGCCTCATTCCAATAATTTATTAAATCTAATATCTTACCACCTTCCACTTTTCGCTCTCTTCACTAACCCTCTGTGATGTGCACGACTATCGCAGTTTATGTACACTGAAACAAACACATCGCTGGGTGTAGCAAATAATACCACTGTGAACTGTTGCTGTCGTTTTGATTTTATTTTAGTAACTTTTCTTTTCCAATAATCTTTGATAGCATTAATGAACTTACAACAGATCCTCAATACCCAAAGGTAATATAAAGCAGGCTTTCACAATTACAATGTGGACCTTTAAAATCCCTTCAATATTCCAATTTTAGAGAAGTATTGTTTTTGTTTTCAAATTATATATATTATATACCTATAGAACCCGTGAACAATTTGAAACTTTTAAGAGAAATACATTTGGTGGTAAATTTTAGCTAAACAATTCTGGCCTCATATGCAAACACTGTCACCAGTTTGATGATTAATTCCAAAGTTGCTCTTTCTGGATAGCTGTGTCAAGTGCTCCTCTCGGCAAACCATCAAAAGTTTTTCAAGAGAAACGGGTCAGCTGCCATTCCACATGAAACCTGACAGCCAACAGTAAGCTTTGTGAGGGACAGAGGCATTCCAACTTAGGCCTAATGTCACAAAACAAGCCTTTGTCCCAGGGACAACCAACTCGGCTGCAATCTGACACATATGTACACCTGTACAAGTGTGAGTTCACACTTTTGCTTGTTGAAGAGCCATTCCACAACACTTAATTCATTCTCTGAAGCTATGACCATGTGTGCATGCTACTAAAGCACTCTGCAAAAGAGGATTCAGGAGATGCAGCCATGTCATATATAAACATACTCACAGGTGTTTGTGTTGGTCAGGAGATTACCACAGTTGCTGTCATATCTCACATCTGTCCCTCCTGTCCAATCCTCTAAATTGTTGCTGGAAGGACTACTCTGAGAGTCTCAATGCCACCTTGGTTGCCCACTTCCTTCTGTGCGCCTATTCCAACGTCTGTCTTGGAAATCTGCCCTGTTCCACCCTGCACACATGCCCAGCCCATCATATTTTCCTCCCTTGCAATGGGCAACCATCACTACATTTACAGAAAGTTGTGCTACTCAATGACTGATGATGAGGATCATGCACATATGCACAGACATGTAAGAGTAACAATAATAAATAACAATACAGTTTAATAAATAAATCATTCGTTGTGTCTCTTGTGAATTGGTGGCCTAATACAAGGTCAGTCACATCGTATGCAATGCTTGATGAGAGGATCAATTCAATTATCACAATTGTGTATTTTTATGTATATTGGTGATATTTATCTGTCTGGAAAGAAACCATTTCAATAATTTATATCTAATTTGTTTGCAGCCTCATAAGCTGTGACGTTTCCTAGAGAGAGCAGTACAGCGAGTGGGATCATAGTCAGATCTGTGCAGAACTCTTGACTGAATCTCATATGTAAAAGTTTTCTCTGGGCATCCTGGTTTCTTCCCATAAGCAAAACAGGTATTAACAATTGAATTGGATAACCAACGCAGTGAAAGTTCGTCATGCAAACAACTCACGAGATTAAGTAATGTTTTCTAGGAAAGTAATCAAATCATGATCCTCATCATCATCATCATGACCATCGGCAATATTACTACATTATCATCATCGTTGTTTTCACAAAATGAAAACTCCCGTACCTCTGTTGCATACATCCATACTCCAGGTTTTTGAATGCTCCAAATTTGTGGCAAAAATTTTCCGCCACAAGATTGTGGAATGGACATGCGAAACAGTGACATGGATAGCATGAAATGGGTCACCATAGTCACTTCACGCCCCCTTCATTGGCGACTCTCACGCATTTCAACCTATCCAATTCCAACGTCGGAATCAGTTATTGTAATTTTTAAAAAACTTTCTGCAGATTTGTGGCTCTGCCCTTGACCCAGCCTAGCTCCACACACTTTGACAAATTCCTCCAGTGGAGAATGAAGAATGGCAGGATATAATTCGCCAGTCTTGAAATACATCTCTGACGACGGAATTTGATCAGCCTCCCCTGAATGGGGCCAACCTTCTGGAAGATGGCCATCATGCCACTAAAATGGGGCAGAATTGTGATAAAAAACGCTTAAGTAATTGGGCTCCATGGCTCAATTGAGTATTTTATAGTGGGTACAAGTAACGAAAATACGTTTTGAAAGACATTTTCACTAAGTATTGCTGACTGACTAATTTATTCCTGTGGGCATTTTTTGTATAATCTTTTTAGTCATTCCAGCAGTTACAGTTGGCACATCACTTCTACGGTCATTTCATAGAAATTAAGGCAAATCGTGCTTTTTCTTTACAATTAGCGACTATCAACTATCGTTATCTTGTGGTGTTGTGCATGTGGTAGATAAGTCACTGCTCTGAAGGTACAGACTCGAGAGAGTGACAGAATAATGAAGTACTGAAATGAAGATTACATCAATGACAAGGCTTATGATTACGGCGACATTGATTATAATGATAATTACAACTGATGACGCTAACACAAACTACAATTGAATATTAATGATGATAATATCCTTTATGAGTGTCTGTTTAAAGGTTATTTTGTTTAAAAAAAGACGTACAAATTCAGATGCATATCGGTGCGTCTATAGGCCTAAAGAAGTGGGATTAGCAGGGCGTGGGCTTCATGTAGTTTCCTGGGAAGGTGCCAAAGAGCTTGGTTCTTCTGGACGTTCCTGCGAAAATGAAGACGCCCATATTCAATTACATTCAGATCACACTCACAACGAGTCTGTATAATAATTTCGAAATCGAATTTGTGATTTAACTCAGGACACCCTCGCGAGTGACGCCGTGTCCCAGTAATGGTAACGTTTATTTTTTTTGCTCGCCAAACTGGTGAAATGCACGTTCACCATGTCAGATGCGGGTCTCTCCAAACGTTTTAAAGCGTTCACCGAGGCACGATTATGCTCACATACCTACATACCACCCGTCGTCGCACTTCTCAATGACGTCCACAATGTCGCCCTCCGTCAGCTCAATCTCGTCCTTGTTCTGCGGTCGGTAGTTGTACATGGCCTGGAACCTGACGGCGTCACGAGTGTGGGACACAGCGACGGTGGGGCACGCTTTCAAAACATCCTGCTTCGTGGCTTATAATCCGACACGGCGGAGGTGAGCGCTGGTGGATCTGAGATATGTAGTGAACCTCCCTTCCCCGCGGACACCAAGGAGATGCCAAACCCTGGTTTGACAGACGGAGGCAGTACAGCAAAAATGTGGACTCCACCTGTTCTGTCTGTTGGCAGGGTTTTCCCCTTGCATGTGTTGGGGGTTTCTCCAGGTGCTTCAACATCCTCGCACATGTAGCAGTCACTATTACGCTCACAACACCTTTATATATAAGGAACGGTAGAGCTTGGGTATTGGTCGGCACCGCCTTCCCACTTGTCTGTGATAAGACGTGCTACTGAGCCGCTCTCTCTCTCTACGAGAGTGTAGCGGTGGGCTACAAGCCCTTATTATTATTATAACTGTTTCGTTAAACGTGCACCAGTCATTCAAAGCCACACATAACTAATTCCTAGGCTACTTCCAAAGAGTCATCGGACTACAACGATTTGCATGAAAATCATTGAGACGACTGCTAAGGCCTCCGTCAGTGTGCTAATCTAGAAAACATGGAAAGAACCAGTATATGAGTTTGGTAGGGAAAGGATTGGGAAAAGTGAGGCAGTAAGGAAATTATATTAAACAACCCATTACTTATAACTTAAACCATTCACCCAGTAAAGCTTCACTGAGCCTTCAAGACTTTTTCTTTAAATGTGATATACCAAAAATTCAATACATGGGTATCAAGTTGCCTATGAAAGCAAATCCACCAGGTGCATAAGGAAGTAAAATTCAAGACTACAATCTGCTGGCCACTTCCTAGCCGTCTGAAACACCTGATGAGCCCTTGGTGGCCACGATCCAGACTCCACTCTGCTTAATCTATGAGGTTTCATGACGCACTTCGCCAGGATTACTTATTCTGCCAGACATTCTGCTGTTGTTAACCGTCAAAGCTGTCGTAGAAAACTGCGTTTCAAAGTGAAAACTGACGAGGGTGCGCGAGGACTCACGGCTCGGCAGCGGTGTAAAAGCTGTCGTGGATTGTCGGTGATCCGGGTCCTTGCTGCTGTTGGGGAATGACGGGACAGGGTTTTTCAAGGTGAGAATGGCGATTGGTGGCCTGCACTGCCACCGCCGCCACCTTAGCCGCCGCCGCCACCTTAGCCGCCGACTCCGGTGTTGACGCAGCCCCCGGCTGCCCGCGCCCGCGGCCAGACAGGACGCAGCGGCGCACGGTGCTCTCCGCTATGTCCACAATCTCGCGGGAAACGGCTCGCTGCGAAAGGGGAGAGGGTGCGCGCGCGCGCGCCCGCCGCCAGCGCGAAAGCCGTCGTCGCGCCGTCACGTCGCCGGGCGGTTGTTGCGGTGCGGGTGGGAGCGAAGCGCAGATTGGACGGTGAGTGATGGGCACGGTCGGTGGGACATTTGTCAGCGAGACCACGGGGAGAGGGCGCAAAGGGGGTTCGTGACAGAACCCAGGCGGGACGCGCAGAGGAGGCCATGGTGCACAGCGAGCATGGTCAAGCGTGGGCATGAGACAGAGGGGGAAAAGAGTTTGTCTTAGTTTATTCTGAAAGACTGTGACGGATAACATTTAAAATTGTGATTTGTGGTGAGGGGTGTAGGAATCAAAACATATTCAATGTAATATTTTCAAAGCAAATGCTGTTTCTAAAAATGTGTCAACGACGCTTGCTTGAATGTTACAATTATAATACTTCAAAAAAAATTATACAATAATGAAAGTTATGTTATATAAATATATAAAGCTGCATTTATGAGTTCAAGTTTAATTTATATTTGTACTGTTAGCAAGAGCATTATGCATAAACAATCCAGCTGATCTGCAGTTAAATGCAGGCCGTTTAAAAAATAACATTATTTCCTGTGAATGGGCATCGTGATCAAAGTTCCGAATGTACAATGTACGCTGTACAAAAGTTGGGTGCGCACTCTTGCTGGGTGAGTAAGCATTGTCGCTTACCACATAGCTCTGTTCAGACTCTGTGAGCTCTGGTGAAGAACTCAAATCACCCAGGACATTCTGCCGCTGCCACAGTGTGGAAGTTGTGCGAATAAAAAGTGCGAAGGAAAAGAAGAAGGGAAATAAAAAATCTCAGAAGCAAGTAACATCGCTCGTAGGGTTTTGTGAAGTTACGCGGTGCCAGTTGAAGGGAGCTGGTGAACAAGTGATGTTGTGTGGAGACGGATGAGTATAAACATATATGATGGCAATTTTTTTTTTACTTGTCATCACCACTGGAAACAACTGTTTAAGAATACATTCCAAGCGAAAAAAAAATGTCATGGTGTTGAAATAACAATCGTGAGAACAGGTGGATACAAGGTACAATAAGTGATCAAAAAATTAAATATACAACAGTCATACAGTATACATTTTCATAATGGGATAAAGTTATTCTTTAAAATGAAACTGCTGACTAAATTGCCCCCGGTGCCTTGCAATGTACTGGCATCCCATCCTGGGTAGAGCCCTGCCCTGCATCTGCAATAACAAGCTCCGACGCACCGCGCTACCCCTACAGGGTGAAGCCGGTCCTGACAATGACAGAAGAGATTTTAACTGCCCAGATATATTTTCTGCACAATACGTAGCACTTTGTGATAAGCGCTCTAGAAGTGAAATTATTTTTATTATTATATACAATCGTCTGGATTATAATTTGTTGTCGTTGACATCCCGTCCTATCCGCAGTTCTGTGCAGCGCTTTGTGACCCTCGGGTGAAAAGCGCTCCAGAAATGCAATTATTATTATTATAGTTCACCGGCTGCCTATGAAGCCAGCATCTCTATGGCTGGCGACGGGTGGATGGTGCGTGGCGGCGGTGGGTGCTGGTGGAAGGTTCTGGAAGCTCACCCGTCCAGGGGAGGAGGCGCGTCCGCGGACCGGCGAGTCGGTGGATCGGCGTGACGCCACGGGGCTCAGCGGCGGCTTTCCCGTCACCATGCTCTCAGACTGCGCGGCGGTGCGGACACATGAAAGAGCGCAGGGAAAATCGGATTAACGTCTCGGAAAACACTCATCGGTCACCCACTTCCTTTCATATCCGTCAACCTTGTTTTGTCGTGGCTTTTTCCGGGGTTGCAAGAGCATGCTGATAAACAAGAAGCACCTGCTTAAGAATCATGTTTCGAGTTTTCTTGATATATATTTTGGCCAAACTCTCTTAACCTGGCTATGAAGTCACGAATTCAACTTTATAGCAGTTTTGATAACATGCATGTAAATAAAACATGCGAAGAATGCCAATGCAATGATGCAATAACTTTACTGGAAATAGCATTGCCCGCTTGCCTGTTATTATACTTTTGGATCATGCCAAACAGTTACCCATGTCTCATCTCATTGCCAGAAACCGCTTAGTCCTGTACAGGGTCGCGGTGAGCCAGAGCCGATCCCGGCAGACACAGGGCGCAAGGCAGGGATATACCCACGAAAGGACGCCAGTCCATCTCGGGCACTGCGGGCAATTTAGTTTGTAAACCAATTAACCGGAGTGCCCGGCGAAAACCCACGCGGACACGGGGAAAACATGCAAACTCCACACAGAAAGGCACTCGAGCTGAGATTCGAACCCGGGACCTTCTTGCTGTGAGGCGACATAGCTACCCACTGGGCCACGTGCCACCCTCCCATTTGTTATATTTGATTATGGGCACACAACTATAGAACTGTGCGGTCTTTGACCGAGACGGCGATCCTGATATCAGCACGGCTCTTGCAAGTTACAATCCTGCGTCATCCTGCGTTAATGAAAAAAGCTGGCCCTGCAGACTGGCATGCATGTTAAAAACTGGCACGACGATGCCTGGGAAGACGGAGCAATGGAATAGAGCCGCCACCTGCACGGATACCAATCACCAAACCAAACCTAATACAAACGTTCAGGACAAATCCTTGTTAAGGGTTAATGCAGCAGTCTTCCCGAACAGGACAACTCCGGTAACGCGCCATTCGATGTCACAGATATGCAAGTTACAATCAAAGCAGCAGACAGCTCCACTCATATTGAGCACGGAAGCAACACCTTATAGGTTTGGTTACAAAGGCAATTTTGCTTAATATAAAATTGCAGTTAATAGGTAGCGGCAAACGACAATGCGTGCAGCAAAATAACCCGTGTTATTCATTTGCAATGATACGTGAAAACATTTGATTGGTTAAGTGTATAAATGATGTGTATATGGGTTCCGAGTGGGCACTTGAGAGTGGGAGGAAGTGTGCTACGTGTTTGCGTGATTTTTTGCCAAATCTTGGTACATGTAAGAATTAACTCTGAAAAAAGTGAAAATGGAACATTCCAAAATAACCACACCATGTGAATGAATGGGATATTTAACAGAGGATTGTTCCATTTTCCACAGGCGGGGGGTTGGTGGGGGAGGATGGGGGATGTTAATTGGGTCTTGCGCAGGTCTCGGCATGAGTCTATCCGCACGAGAGCAGTTGAACGTAAAGAACGAGAGTCTCTGTTCGTTTTACTACGATGTAGGTCTTCACTGCGTTACTGCACTGCTCTGCCCTGTGTCCGCGGGCCGTGCCACGCGTTGCTTAGGCAATGACGTCGGACGTTTCGCTCAGTGCGTTGGCAGCCGCTGATCACCCGGGAGCGTCTTCAGATGGAGCTTCTGGCACGTGGAACGAAACGTCGGACATCATGCCGAACAACACGCAGTATGACCCGAAATGCACATCGGGAAGAGGGCCAGATTTGTTTATTTATGTATAAGTCACAACGTATACATATTTATAATATTCTGCAATGTATGCAGTCTATAAATAATAATAATAACACTCATTGCCAAGACCTGGACCTGACCTGTGTTAATTGGTGTCAAGCAAATTCTTTTAGGTCCACCTGGGTGGAGAGGCCAGAAGCCAGTACCTTGACCCTGGCTGGTCTAAAGTCACTTTTCTGTGATAGTCTGACGCCAGTGTGGGCAGGTGGAGGGGGTGGGGGGTGTGAGGAGGCACACGGGGGCGTGGAGGGGTGAGTGGACAGAGGGTGGGATCCTGTGTCGCCATGGAGGGCCTTCGGACGAGATGATAGGAGACAAGCACACAGACAAAACCCACAGGGCTTGTTACAGGACCGTACTCGCTGAGTCGTTCCAAAACCACGTACTTTGAAGCAAAAAACATCTTCCATAGCGTTTGTAAGTCCGTCGAGTTGCGACCATTGGTCATTTGACCTCGTGTCTCGTGCATAAGGACTCAAGCGTGACATTTTAGTGGAGCTTACATTAGTGTACAATTAAACAGAGGGTGGTGGACTTGTGGAACATAATGCCATACGAGTTTTGAAAATGACATTCAAATACCACGAGTACAATGTTTTGTAAAAACAAAAACACGAACCCAATGGATTACTGATGGCTGCTGCATCGCTATGAACGCGTGGCTCAGTACACATTAGCATCTTGAGATGCATCCGGATTTACATGCTATAGATATCCCAATGAAGTGTATTGCAATTGCATTGTAAGACTAATTATATATTCGCCAACCATAAACTAAAAGGGTCTCAGCCTTATTGACAGTCTATCCAGGGATTAAACTAATTAAAATGCCATACCAGTACATTCATATCACAATCCCCTTCCCACCTGTACTCTAACCAATGTTTTGGCCATTTTCTTACTCGGTACACCATTCCAGACTATATAGCCATGCTTTCACCGCTGAGTCTATCTCTTAACTCGGCAGGGTTCACATTTATACTGCATTCAAATAATCGGATGCATGCAAAGCACTCAAAATCGTACCATGCAGTCTTAACAAAACAAGAGGGTCCACAACCGTATCTCGAGACAAAGGCATTACAACGCAAAGCGAGCGTCAAGGCACCGTCACAGCCCGCACACTGAGCTCAAGCCACTGCACGCGGAGGGGTCTTTCTCAAACTTTCCCAAGGGACGACTTTTTCCCACCGCGGGACAATGGACACATGACGATCGGAGAAGCGTGGGTATCGTTCGCTCGTGAGTAGAGGACGGAACGCAGGCCTGGTTAGTAAACGAGGGGACGGTACGGCACAGTGCGGATGGGCCCGCGCACGTACTTGCTCGTCGGTCTGGCTGCTCTCCGCATTCGCAGAGCGACACACTGATTTCACCTCCTCGTGGTGCTCCTCCCTGATGAGGAGCTGCATGAGCCCGTCCACGGACTGCTCCTGTCCCGAGCAAAAGTCCACCTCCGAGGAGGACTTCTGAGCGCCGCTGCTGCCCGATGCTGCCTGCGCATCGCTGGCCAGCCCTGCCTTCTCGTGAATGTTCTCTTCGGGCTGTGGCCTCTGCTGACATGGCTGCGAGGGCTGCTTGACGTGGGACTCAGGAACGGTCGTGGGAATTCCGCCGTCGTAGGAAAGCCCCGCGGAAGCGGTATAGATTCTCTGCGGACTCGAGATCTCGCTCCGGCTCTCTGTCTCGCCAACAGCCGCAGTTGCGGCACTTGGCACTTTGTTGCCCGCGTTCGAGTGCTGCTGGGGTTTCCCGCTGGTGTGCGCGTTCTGATTTTGATTCGGATTCGCCAGAGCGTGCCGGCTGGCCGCACTAGCCAGGCCGGCGTAATGCTCCGCCGCTGACGCCGCGCCTTCATCGGAAAAGCGAATGACCCTGGATCGTTGCTCGCTAGCCGTAGCTGCAGCTGCAGCAGCGGCAGCAGCGGCAGCAGCGGCGCTATTGTGCGGCGACGTCGCGCGACCTTGCTGCGGAATCAGCTGCTGCGGAGACGCCGGCGTGACACGGATGGCGGGAGGGCTACCGGGCGACACCGAGCTACCCCGGGACGGAACGGACTCGCGGAGAAACGCGAATTCGTCGCCCTTGCTCGGAGGAGGAAAGTGAACCGGGCTCGAGCTGCCATAGCGACCGCCTTCCCACCCCGCGCGGCCCGGTTCGGGGGTGACGGGCAGCGCGGCCGGCTCGTTAAACGCGTCGGGGTGGGGTAGGGGCGGTGGGGTCGGGGTGTTCTGGGGCGACACCCCCAGCGTGAGCATGATCCACTCAGATGTGACAGCCTGGAGCTCGGCCGCCTTTTTCGGGTTGACGGGGCGGCTTGGCAGATAGGAGGAAGGGAGAGGGGGTGGGGTTGGGTTTTTGGGGTGCGCCCCCAACTTGATAGGATGGAAGGAAGGGTGGCAAGGGAGAGCGCATACAGGGAACCCACAGGCAGAGAAGGGTCGACACAAACACGTAAAGAAAGTGGAAATAAACAGAGGGCACTCACAGGGTAAACTAAAAATACAAGATGTAACTGTGCTATAGTGAAAGAGGTCATTTAAGGTTTTTTTTTAAGGAAAAAAACACGTTCCTGTAATTTGAATGATTTGAGCATTGCACAAAAAAATGAAGCGGAAATGTCAGGATATTGAGACACAGGAAAACGCTTCATGAAAATAAGTAGTGGATTCAAGATCTCAACGGACATTAACCGAAGTGGATTCTCGGAACATGATGAATAAGGAATTGACGCTGGTATTTCTACTCGGCTGCAGCCTCACAGATACAGTACTTCAACCAGACAGCGTGATAACATTTTAAATACGCATACTTGTGAGCGCTTTATATCTCAAAAGTGGCGTGTTACTCACGGATATATCACCAAGAACCACTCGTGGATATGTGACCAACATAACTGTTGTAAAAAAACCCAGTTCGTGATTGCTGTACTGATTATTTGCCATTGCAAAGCAGCCATGAACAGCCTCTGTTCCATGACAATGGCACGCACACCATATGTGCTTACTTACTGGAATGCAAGGGTTTTTTTTGCCAGTTTGTGAATCATCTTGCATGACATCTCATCTCATCTCATTATCTGAAACCGCTTAATCCTATATATGGTCACGGTGAGCCGGAACCTATCCCGGAAACACAGGGCGTAAGGCAGGAATACACCCGACGATGGGACGCCAGTCCATCACCGTCTTGCATGACATCGCACTCGTCTTTCTTAGTCTCTCCTCTTTCGACTTATTTCCGTGCGCCACTCAACTTGGGAATTCCCTCCGATCTTTTTCATCAATGTAAGGAACGTATTAACGCTGCCGGGCGGCACGGTGGCGCGGTGAGTGGCGCCGCCACCCCCCAGCAAAAAGAGCCTGGGTTCCATGTGGGTTTTTTGCTGGGTACTTCAGTTTCATCCCATAACCCAAAGACATGTTGCACAGGATAAATTGCTTGCTGACTAACTTTTCTCCGGTGCCATACGATGGGCTGACCTTCCATCCTGAGCACAGCCTTGCCTTGCGCCCTGTGTCTGTCGGGATAGGCTACTGCCCTCCCCTCACAAATCAGTAAACACTTTAAGCTGGTGCTGAGAATGAATATTAACCCTGCTGCTGGCCGCTTCGCGTTTTCGTCAGGTGCTCGGAAACCGTGATTAAAAATAAAAGTGCAGATTGAAAATGGACGGCTGTCATGAACGTCCACCGGACTCGATGATGGACGAGCGGCGAAATTAGCGGTTGGTGGAGGAGTTGCGTCGGCAGCGCCCACCTGAGATCGCTGTGCCGGCGGCGGAGGATCCGGGTACTCGACGCCGTTCTTGACGCGCGGTCTTTTGACCACGTCGATGTAGGAGACCGGGAAGATGCCCTGGCGATTTGTGCCGGGCACGCGACCCTCGTACCAGTTCTCGTCGACGCGGCGGATCAGAGTGATGCTCTCGCCCTGCAGGAAACGCGGTCACACGGCGCCAGGCGGGTTCAAAGGTCAGAGCGATGGGCTGACGGCGCCAAGATGCTGCTTTAAAAATCAAGCGGCCGCCTGTGCTTAAACCGGGTTCTCTCAAGCGCAGTGAGTTGATAATTTCAACTTTGTCAGTATTGACTGCACAATAACCGATCTATTACATTTCGTTCTGTGGTAAAGTTGGCCAAATTCCAGCTTTGTGAATTGAACATTTCAGGTTGACTGCAATGCAAAAAGTGCTCTTCCCTACTGTGTGCTCCGAACATGAAGGAGTGCATTGCTCTGCAACAGTACGATCACGACACAAACTTGGAAACGCAATTTAAAAATCGCTAAATGTATTCGTTGCCAGGTGTAGCGATGGATCCATCTGATCCAGCATTTGGAGGCAATGTTAGGTGGATCGCATAAATTTGCATGACTCCTATTCTCGCAGAGTTGGAGAACCGACCCATAAAGTTACGTAAATCTCCGGACTAAACATACGCAGACAATTTTTGCTATATCGGAGTGGCTCTTTAGAGAAAGTCACATATATTGCATTATTGGTAGTCATCTGGTCCCGTAGCCACGGCGTGAAGCACACTGCCAGGATGTGTAGGAGCCCACCTTGCGGAAGGACATCTCCAGCTTTGTGTCGGCGTTGAAGTTGTAGCGAGCGACCGCCTCCCCGTACTCCAGCACCTGGATGGGAGGCTGCCTCATGGGCTGCGGCTTCTCGGTGGGCGGCAGCATCTGCGTTGGAGACACGGCAGTGCTGCACGCTCGCCGCCTGTGTGCCGCGTTTCTCAGAGAGTTTTCGTTCATTTCATCGGGGAACGAAGAACAAATGTTACCCTTCAGCCCGGGTTGTAGGAGACCCCCCTCCTCATGGATCATAACTGTATCGCGATGGAGGGATCTGTGTGTTCCGTTGAAAGTCAGAGCAATGTCACCTGGAGTCCGGCACTCCTACTAGTATCTAGCTTGGTCAACAAGTGTTGGGGGAGGTTCCAGACATATAATCATGCAAATAACGATTGATTATTATTAATAATTATTTATCCGATGGCGTTATCCAGGGCGGCTTACATCGCACGCACCAACAAATGTCAAGTAAACAAAAAATAAACGGAAACATACATAAAACGGGTAGCCCAACAGATGTCAGATATGTAGATAATGATTGAAGCGGTGTGACTTTGAGGGTTTCCCAGAATGATGTGAGTGACTCTGTGGTCCTGATCTCTATTGGGATGTCATTGCACCACGATGGGGCCAGTGCGGTGAAGCAGTGAGCCTTAGAAGCCGGAGAGCGGAGGTGCGGTGCGACCAATCGACCGCAGCTTACTGAGCGGAGAGAGCGAGAGGCGGTGTCGGGAGAGATAGTGGTGCAGAGGTAAGAGGGAGCAGACAGATGGAGACAGTGATGGGTAAGATCCAGAATTTTGAATTCGCTGCGCACAGCAGCCGGCAGCCATTGTGTAAACAACGAAGCAGAGGAGTCGAATGGGAATTAGCGAGGCAGATCAAAGAAGAGGTGAGCAGGAGAATTTTGGTTCAGTTGAAGTGGACAGAGCATCTGAAGGCAGATCAGCTAAGAGAGAGAGAGTTGCAGTAGTTCCAGGTAGGATAGAACCACAGCCTGGATCAGGAGCTGAGCGGATTCTACGGTAAGAAACGGACGGATTTTGCGGATGTTGAATAAGTGACACCGGCATGTATGAGACAGACTGGAGATGTAGAGAGAATACGATCGAGAATAATCCATGGTGACACCTAGGCTCCAAACAGATATGGGGGCAGAGATAGTTGTTGAACCCATGCAGATTTAAAAAGTGAGATCAAGTGAAAGGGGTGAAGATGATGGAAGAAAGAGGTCATCTGTGTTTTGAAAGATTCATCTGTAGATGGTGCCCACACATCCAGGATGAAATGGCTGAGACGCACAAAGAAATTTGGGAAGATGTGTCAGTGGAAGATGAAGGGAATGGAAGATAGAGCTGGACGTCGTCGGCGCATAAGTGATAATAAAAGCTGAAGGAAGCGGTCAATGGGCCGAGAGAGCGGATGTACAGAGAGCAGAGCAGAGGGCCAAGTACTGAACCCTGTGGGACACCGGTGGGTACAGAGAGGGAGGAAGATGTTGAGCCGCCCCGAGACAAGTGTGATTAGTGGGATAGGAAGAGACTCAAGCTAGGGCAGTCACCGATCCCCAAATCCAACAGGACATTCAGGAGGTTAAGAGTGATTTGCAGTGTCAACGGTGGAAGAGAGGTCAAGCAGAATCAGAACGGAGGAGAGTGAAGTGGCCCGGGCATTGGTGAGAGAATGAAGGGCAGTTTCAGTTGAGGATCCTGGACGAAAACCTGACTGGAAGGGGGTCGAGCAAAGAGTTTGAGGACAGAAAATTTGATAACTGATGGTGGACAGCGCGTTCGAGGGTTTTTAGAGAGAAAAGCAAGTCGAGAAACTGGGCAATAGTGATCCGTGATGGGTCGAGCGTAGGTTTTTTTTTTGAGAATGGGAGCAATGCTTGCGTGTTTGAAAGCGGAAAGGAAGACGCGAGCAAGTAAGGAAGTGTTAAGAACGTAGGAAATGAAAGGAAGAATGGCTTCAGCTGATGCCTGGAATAAGTGAGCGGGGACTGGATCTTGGAGGCACAATTCCCTCCGACAAAAAACGGTTGGCATCAGGTTGGCATCAGGTTGGCATTATGAAGGATATCCAGCCCTAAAATTATGCTTAAATACTCCCCACGTTAGGGGACAACTGGTCAACCTGGGTCAACTTGGAAATTTATCGTTTAAACTGGCAATAACTACACTGAATCGACGGGAAGAATATTTTGTAACCGTTTAACTCGAGTTCTACGAGACATCAGGCCAAGGTGAGCGAACGCAAGTCAACTGAGGCTTGGCTGTCCCAATTAAAACGAATGCGTGTTCGCTGCACGCGTGCAAACTTACTTCCAGGTATGACGCCGGGCAGATGCCCACTCTTCCGTGCCGCTCCCCCTCAATCCAGTTCTTATCGATTTTGCGAGTCACGTACACAATGTCTCCCTTCTGGAATGAGAGCTCCCTGCGGAGAAACACAACACGAGACATCTTAGCCGCCAAAATGGAATTCAATAGCGCTGGAGAAAGACACACGATGCTCAGTCGGACTACCCAGATTGTCACTCTGATATTTTGGATTTTGTCGTGATGATGTTTGATGCAGGCTCCAATGACATGTTATATATAGCTGATACATTTGAGGACTTGTGCAACTCTCTGGTGTGAGCTGAAAATTTAAACATTGGTGTGTTGTTCATTGTTTCAACAAGGTGAAAATTAAAATTGTTTTGCTGTGTTGGGCGGAGCAGGGTTCTTAGGTGACGGACTTTATTGCGTCAGGATATGACCAGAGCCAAAAATCAATTATCAACCGTGGCCATTAAAACGGATAGATCTGAATAAACAACCAAAAGCAACCTATTTATGCGTATTTACAAACACTCAACTATATCGTATGCACACAGAGTACATGTGAAGAGATCTGGAGACGAGGATGAAGACTATGTAATCATTTATTAATAAACGGGTATAATAAAATAACTCAAGAGTGTTGGTTTAATTTTATCAGCAGAGCGGAGGGCACGGTCTCACAGCGAGGCTCTTGGCTCAGAGTCCTCTCACAACAACCGCCACCGATGCTTCCGCTCCCCCATATGATCGCCCCGCTCGGCCTCCCCTACGCGCTACCCGCGCTCCATTAACTGCCTCCTCGTCGCCATGCTTTTTTCTCCTGCATTTCCCTTAGCTAATCCTGGCTCGGTGTTGAAAACGTTAAGATCCGTCGAATTAGCCTGTCGGCATTGTGACGTTACCCTGTTTTTTTGGTTTGGTGTCTTACGAAGGGCGGTCACCCAGGTCATCAAACATTCAAGAACACGGACTAACATACAAGTACACGCATGAACATCAACGCACAAAACAACAAAGACAAATGTCCCCCGTATAGCCTTGACAGACTCCAGGGTCAAGTGCCATTAGCGTGCACCGATGAAGGTCGACACGGCACACGAGGAGGCGGGTGATCAGCACCACGCAAGGCCGCCTTTGTCTCTCTCGTGGCAATGTTTACATACCGCACTGGGTACTCAATTGAGGCTGAGTTGGGAGGCCCAGGGCCAGTCCAGGAAATCGTCACAGGTGTTAGCGTGAGTGGGATTTGAACTTGGGTCACCAGGTTTGTAGCCCAGTACGCTAACCGTTAAGCCACCACTCCCCAAAGACAAAGATCCCCCATATAGCCTTAACAGACTGTAGGGTCAAGTGCCGTTAGCAAGCACCTATGAAGGTCGACACAGTACACGAGGAGCTGGGTGACCAGCACCACGCTTAACCGCATTTGTCTCCCGAGTGACAATGTTTACACACTGCACTAGGTACTCATTTGAGGCTGAGTCGACCTAGGGGAGGCCCAGGACCGGTTCATAAAATCGTCACTGCTGTTCGCCGTCAGTGGGATTCGAACCAGGGTCGCTGGGTTTATAGCCCAGCGCGCTAACCTCTGGGCCACCGCTCCCCACATTCGCACACACACAGTCATAATAAGCATTAACTACAGCTGCTCGGAATTATTTTCAGAGGGCCTCTACATTACGTCAGCACAGCGTAATAATTACACGGTTGTGTCCCTTTGCTGTACCTTTGTGTTTGAGCTTTGAAGTCATACTTTGCTCTTGCTGGCTGTCGCATCTGCAAGCACGGAGAGACGCAACAGTTGTCATGAGTTGCTCCTGCCGGCACTTTTTGACAAATACAGACTGAAGAGGCCTTCAAAGTGGGAGGTGAAACGTCGCGAAGGAGAGAGGAGGAATCCTCGACACGGCTAGCCAGAAAGAGCAGTTCTGAAAAGCAATTCAGATACAATAATGCTAATCAAATAAAGGCAGGAAAAATAATTAATTATGTTTCGGTCAGTGCCACTGATGAATGTGCTAAGCTTCTGTTACTGTGCTTGTGCACCACTGTCAGTGCATCACCGCCATTCTTTGTAAACTTCTACCATCCACAGCAAACACAACAAACATTCGTAACGACGGTGACCTTTTGATGCATCACATATGAACAATCATGCCAGTGCATCAAACTATCGTGTTCGTATTTTCAAAGCTAAACGACCTACTGAGTAGTTCAGTGTCTCAGGTGGCTGAATAAGCAAGCGCGGACAACACCCAAAAACGTTTCTGCAATATTTATCAGAACTCAACTTTGAAATAACAAAGCACGACATGTTGAGTTGAGCAGTTCAGTATCAGATTTCGATCGAAGTGCATTGCGAAGGCAGTCCTTAGGGCATTGGCCGAGAGTACGGCGCATACAGCCGCAGTGTGTCACAGATCTAAACCTGGGGCGCTTGTGGTGTTTATATTCATTCAAGAATGCCGCAGATCACGCGTTATTATCCCCGACGCACACGAGCCCTGCCCCAAGCCTCGAGGCGTGAATGTGAAGCGACTGTAAATCGCCGCACCCCTTGAGAGGTGATGCTAGCTGTTGGTGAACTTTGACCGAAGTCTTCTTCTGTTCTATGCTCAAAGCTCGACACAGGGCGAGTGTTTTTCTGCAGCGGTGAAGGGGGTGGCACTCGAAACCCCATTGATGGACCTGAGCCGCTGGCGACGATTCAACGTAGCCACGGTGACGTCAATCTCTCCGTAGGAAAATCACGGACGACTTACACAGTTGCACTCGTTTGATCGATTCCAGAGGTATGGCGGACTGAGCCATCCCTCGGATGTGATCTGAACTCTCAGCGTTGTGATTGCGGGGCAAGGCATCTGACTGCAAGACAATAGAACGCAGTGTGGATGCAGCGACATCTAAATGCAACCATGTCTCGGGATGCTGTACGGATAACAATTGGAATGTTTATTTTATAGTCAGCCATATACACCTATGTTGAGCCTATGGATTTTCGGTTAGTCTATTGATCCGGTATACATGTCTGTGGGTTTTCATGTGAGTTTAATGCAATGCAGTGTGGATTTATGTGACTATCTCAGTATGCTGCAGAAGAACATGGGTACATTCATTTCATCGCGAGGAAATCAGTCATGGGCAGTGGGGAAAAATGGTTTGAGCCTGGACTCATCTTTCAGATGGTTGGAGGAGGGGAGTTCAATATTATAATAAATTTGGATTTATATATTCACTCAGGCCCTGGTATTCTCGCCTGGTACAAGATGCTTAAAACCTTCCAACTCTCACCACCCACCCAGCATGATAAAACGGACACAATGCAACAAGTTGATTGGCAGGTTGCATGGTGCAGGTGCTCCCCCACCTTTTACAAGACGTTTTGCCTGCATGGACGAGTAGGCCAAGTATACAAAACAGGGGCTCTCCAGAGCCCGATGTAGCGACCCCTCTTTCGCCGGCGGGGGCATGAGCACTGCAGCACCACTATTCTCAACGCGACCCATCAGTGGGCCATGAGTGCAACTTACTGGTCCATGGAGACCATGGCTAAAGGCCATGAGCGCAACTTACTGGTCCATGGAGACCATGGCTAAAGGCCATGAGTGCAACTTACTGGTCCATGGAGACCATGGCTAAAGGCCATGAGTGCAACTTACTGGTCCATGGAGACCATGGCTAAGGAGGCCTTGAGGTGCAAAAGGCTGAACCACCGCTAAGCCTTGAGCCGTCCGCTCGTAGAGACGCACAGGCTAATGGCCTCGACCCGAGTCCCCCCACCTCTCTGCTGTGCCGACGCATCAGATCTTCGGGCGATCCCCGGCGGTCGAGGAAGGCGTTGCTGCTGCCGCTGCCGTAGCCGAAGCCTTGGGCCGAGTGAGGCCGGCCGACGTCGGGGTCTGCACAGCGGCG
>JAZEWT010000028.1:6564069-6579310 GCA_036362905.1 Mordacia mordax
CGGCATCAACGGGGGCACAATCGGGGGGCAGTCACGCGGCGCGGCCACGCGACGGGTGGCGCTCACGGGACGGCGTCGCGAGGCCCCGGCTGCGCCACCGCTGGAGATGGCGCGGACGCACTTATGGCATGGCCAGGGTGCGCTGGTGTGCGTGTGGTGTCGTGTGCCTCCACCGCTGAACACAGAGGCGGCGGTGTTACACATGTCGTGCTTTAAATAACGCAGGAGAAGACACGAACAGGAACACCTGACGTGGCTACGAAGGGAAAATTGTCAGAGGTGAAATAAATTTTGATCTTGCCTGAGATGTAATGATTTGTGATTACATTTACAAGGGTTCCTCTGCAAAATAAATGTATTGCATGTGATGATTAACTTTGCCAATCATGTTAGGAATTGTCAGGATTTACAGTTTCAATTTGATTCAAGGAGGTATGTAAATATTATCAGTGCACGTGCACGCGGTAAAATCCAAGGTTTTATATTAAAACAATTGCTCTCTTTGTCCACTCTTCCTGACTATAACTTACACATTCGGCCCCATTCACCAGGTTAAATGCGTGACGTCTATCTGAGGGGGATAAATGTCCGAGTGACTCCTACCTTGGCTATGGCCGTGTAACGCCGACGTGATCCCCCCCTTCATCGTTGCCCCATCGAATGAAACTTTGGCAAAGAAAGTGGTGATGAGTGTTTCGAAAAGCTGCTCTCTCGGGACAGCCGCGTCGTTCGTTTCCTCTCTCCACCTCGCGACGTTTCGCCTCACACGTTAGAGGCATCCTCAGGCCTGAGAATGCCTGAGAGAGAGAGCGATCGACGCGGCTGTCCCGAGAGAGCAGCTTTTCGAAGCAATCATCATGTATCGAGCCGTGAGAACCTCCATCATTACTAAGAATATGGTGTTGCAACCTTCTCTTCCTGAAGGGCTCTCACAACCTCGCCAAACTAATGCGCACTCTTTGCCACCTCAACTACCGTAATTCACGCTCGTAGAGTTAACGGAGAACTCAAGTTGCATTCTAATTCATCCGAGGGGCATCCTCGCTCTATTAAAGGACGCCTACTGAGAGGCGCGTCATTGTCTTGAGACAGTGGCCAATAAGTCAGACCTGAGGATGACACAATGGTTGCGGAGTGAATGCCATCGCAAAGTCTGTCATGGACCTTGGGAACCCAGAGTCGAAGTACGTGGCATCTGAGCACTGGTAATAAGCTAATCATTTGCTGAACAAAGTTTGTCGATCCATCCAGAAGTCAAACTCAACAACAGTATTTAAAGTTGAGCATAAATCTCCCTTGATCTCTCCTCACAGCTCTCTCTTTGTAATTTGGAAACTGGGCATCACACCCTGGCAACCCACAAGGAGGGTAAACATTTCAATGTTGCCAATTGCAAACATCAAGAGCTGTTAATGGAAACATATATCAATTTTATCAGTAAGCCTGACAGTTCAATAGTACTCAGTTTCGTAGTTTAGCATCATTGTCATTGCTGATCTCGCCACTTTTGGATGAAAGGCTTCGCAAGCCATCAGCATCCCTCACCGTCTCGAGATGTACCAGTCCATCTAACTCCTCCACACCAGCAGATCTTTTGCTTACCTTCCACCGTGCAAATACCCTTAAGACACTTTCTCTCCTCTGATTACCTCGAGTGTTCGCTTTGAGCACCGGTATGACATCCCTTTTCACAACGTGTCCTAGCCAAGCTCACTGACTTTTCCTACCAGTTATTATGAAATAAAGCGCCCTAAAGCAAGATAGCCTGCTTTTATTACCATGAAATGTGTTTCCTTATCGTACAATTATAATGCACTTTGTTCATGTCGTGCACAGTTGACAGCTTGAAAATGTTAATGCACATCGTTTCAATACAACAGGAAACTGGATATGAACCTTTCTGATGAGATCCAAATGACTGTCTGCATGTGACATCGAATGCACGTCAGTCGGTTTACCACGACTTACCAGTCAACTTGGCTCACGCGAAAATCATTTTAACCGCATCCAGTCACGTTTACACAGCATTTCGAGTATGCATATCATAAACGGACGCGTTTATGCTGTGCGATGGGAACCAACACGGTGAACAGACAACAGGTGAAATGAAAGAATGGTTTAAAAAGCCCACACATTTACTTTGCAAATAAAATAAAACGAAAGTATGCAACACAGCACAACACGCCGTGGGTGAGCAGCGGGCGAAACGCAGAGACTTCGGTTTGTGAAACGTCAAAGGATAAATATAAAAAAAACCCCAACAACATAGCTGTCATACAAACACAGAACAGGGTTGTCAATGGAATGCAACATTCAGGTGTTTGACACAGCAACTGACACCGCACACTCGTGTTTGCAAACACTGCTACATAATGTTGTGCAACCCGGTGACCCAGTCTCTTAGGTTATATGATGCGATGTCTAAGTGCACAATATGACTCGGGTGACAAAGATATTGTCGCAACATCATTGTGAAAAAAACGCACACGATGTTACTGTGACAAGCATGGAAAACTCATTGGATGGATCACTCTAAGCTGTGATCATGGAAAGCTGATTTGTTATTTTTCTTGGATGGGTGGACCATCACCGTTCATTTTGAGCATCTTCATGCGTCTGAGAACATTTTTCAAGAGCTTGGGTGAAGCCCAACAGAGACATTTCTTTCATAACATTTGCAGATCTTTATCATTGTACTGCTAAATAAAAAACCTCCCGACACCTCTCTGTCATGAATAAAACTTCAGTCGAATTACACTTCTTTAAAGAGTACCTTCGTTAAACTTAATGCCTCGATAAAGCAATGGTCATTCTCTGTTAAAACTTTAAAACCATGCAAATAAAATTATAATAATTAGGTGAACTTGCATTCATATAGTTTGTAAAAAAAGGTTTTCAGATCATTTTTTAAGTTGTATGGTTAAGCCGTTCCAACCTATGTGAGTGGCTTGATTATATTTGACACTATGATGCTCACTGTGGGTTGGATCAATTCGGATATCGATCACCAATCTCAGCTGTACTGATTGTTCCAGCGTAATTACCAGCAACATCGCTGCCAGGTGCAAGCACGTGTGTTAGGTTTGCAAAGTCGATGCTTTCTAGCTTACATTTTGCGTAAAATAAAGTGATGCTTCTGTGAATAAATCTGTTTTCCTTCGAGCATAAATATAGTTTTGTAAAAAAAAAAGAGTTGTTGGACTTAATGAATAGCATAGTTGGAAAAGTAAAAAAAAATTATTTGTGGTGTTGTGAATAAATATTAAGGCATTTTGTCATGATTACTAGCACATGTGTTTTTTGTTAAAATAGCAGTTTGTGTAACTTATATTTATGTGCCATTATACGTTAATGACAATATCTAAAAGCATTATTGTCACCAAAAGAAACATTCATTTGGGTGAAATGTTCAAAAACACGATTCCAATAATTTAAATATCTGACTGATGGTATTTCAGAATGAGTATATTCTTTCTGTAACAAACAGAAATCGATGAATTTACTGAATTTAGTTCAAAAAGTTAATTCCTGGGCGGCACGGTGGCCCAGTGGGTAGCGCTGTCGCCTCACAGCAAGAAGGTCCCGGATTCGAATCTCGGCTCGGGTGCCTTTCTGTGTGGAGTTTGCATGTTCTCCCCGTATCCGCGTGGGTTTTCGCCGGGCACTCCGGTTTCCTCCCACAGTCCAAAAAACATGCCGCTGCATAAGTCAATTGCCTTGCAGACTAAATTGCCCACAGTGCCCGGTGACGGACTGGCGTCCCATCGTGGGTATATCCCTGCCTCACGCCCTGTGTCTGCCGGGATTGGCTCCGGCTCACCGCGACCCTGGTACAGGACTAAGCAGTTTCTGAAAATGAGATGAGATGTAAATTCCTCTTCTGTTTCACACACACCCCTCCCTCCCTCCCCCCACATTTTAATCTCTCTGGTTTTTCATAAAAAAAACGTCCTCAAATGGATGTCGGGAAGGCTCTAACCTATCTCACGCAAAAACAAAACAAAAATGTACATCGATGAGGTTTTGAAGAACAGTGAAGTGATGACTGACACGCGAACGCAAACGTCATGTCTTCGAGGCATGCTGCCATGAACAGACGACGGCTCACAGACGACACCATAATGATGAGATGCACAACGGCGACGGGTCCATCGCAACAAGCGATGCGGGTGACGGCATCGCTGAGACTAACTTCTGCTCTGGAGGAGACAAGAGCGCAGATTGTTATTCGAATCGCCGTGACCGTAGGGCCGCTCGTTGTCGTTTGGCGAGAAGTCATCGGAGGACGTCATCAGCTCCGCCGCGTCTTCCAGGATGAGCAGCGGGGCGCGGTATCGCTCGCGGATCGCCACGACGGAGGACGTCCGCGCGGGGGCCCGGGGCACGAACTCCGAGAGCAGGCGGTCGATCATCCCCGTCTCGGCTCGCTCTTCTTGCCCGTGCCTCTGGATGCCGGACGAGCGTGCGACCCGCGGCTCCGTCGCGCCACCGCCGCCGCCGCCGCCGCTCGTCGACTTGAAGGGAACCGGTCCCACCAGGTACGCTGCCCTCATCGGCTCGGGCTTCTTGCCCTGGCTCGTCGAGCGCTTTTCTTGAGCGTGGACCTTCGGCCGATTCTTCTCGTGCTGAAGCCAAGTGGTGAACCGCGTGAAGTAGGCGGGGCAAGGTCCCTTGCAGTGGCTGACGTGCAGCTTGCCCCGTTGTACTTTGCCATGTTTATCCGGTCCAAAGGAAGAGCCATGAGTGGAACCGTCTGCCTGGATGCCTGTCGCGGAAGCCTTACTGGGTTTCGGTTGGGGATCCTGGTTCTGTTTATCGTGGTTTGGTTCATCGCGAGCTCCGGAATTTTTTGGCTTAGCTGGTGGTGAATACTGAGTATTGTCAATGCTGTTTTCCTTCAAGCTGCCCAAGCGGTCTACTTTATTTGTCGAATCATCGGCCTTGCCCAAAGGATTGCCCGCGTAATTCCCATTGCTCCTAGCCAGTTTCTCTTCAATATGCTGGTTCAGTTTTGTGGAAATCTCCGAGAAGTCCCTATTCAGCCACTTGCTTCTGATCTGATCGCGTATGAGCGACGCTTCGCTCCTCTCCTTCAGCACCGGCAGCGCCGCTGCCAACGTCTTCTGCGCTTCTTGGATCTGCTTCGACTTCTGAGTGGCTTGGGTCGGGGAAGCCTCCTGCCTGCTGCCATTGGCAACCAAAGATTCCACTGAGTAGGAGTACCCGAGCTGCTTTTGTGGGAAGAAGGCCTTCTTGCAGAGCGTGGTTACCAGGGGAGTGTGAACCGTGCTCTCTTGCCCAGTGCCGAGGTCTGGCAGGGACTGGCAGCGTTGAGAGAGGATCTCGGCATCCGCCAGCTCGTCGGCCGTGGCCGCCCGCGGCGCGCCGTCCTCCGGCGTGCCGGCCCTCGGGGTCTCGCTCCGGCTGCCCGAGTTGCTCGTGGTCCCGGCATCTTGGTTCTGCTCGTACCACGACACCATGGAGCGCACACAGCACACGGGCTTGGACGCCCGCACGTCCTGGTGGCTGATGGTGTGCATCGACTTGTAGAGTTTGAGGAACTGCGAGGACATTTGTTCGTCGGCGTCGGCGCCTGCGGTCGCGCTCACGCACTCGGCGCTCTCGGATTTTGTGCAGGGCCGTCGCGCCAGCCCGCCGCCCACGTGCCGGTTGGCGACGTCCTCGCAGCTCTGCGACTTGTGCCGGCCGGCGACGCAGGCCACCAGCGGCTCGCGAGGCGGCTCGCGGAGGAGCGGCCGGCCCTGCTTGCCGATGTTGGGCTTGAATTTGGATGGCAGAATGTCGGTGATGCCGCTCTTGGCGGCGGATAAAAACTTCGCTTGGCGGCTGCTCGCGCAGCCGGAAGGGCTCTGCGAGTCGGTGAGAACACTGATGTAATTTAACGTGTAAGCTAGTCTTTGAATACCCCCACCTTTTTAATCCAAGCATGGCCAGCATGTAGGGGGGGAAAAGAGAACGAAAGAGTAAAATATCACCGCCAACACAACAACGGGCCGGGTCTGTGACGTTGACGAATGCTCGTGACTGGAGTAAAACCATGGAACAGGGAGAGACCTCTTTTTGTTCAGCAGCGACATTTTCGACAATAATGGCAATTAATAACAATTGCATTTATAGAGCGCCTCTCACCCGAGGGTTTCAAAGCGCTGCACAGAGCTGCGGAGAGAACGGCACGCCAACAACAACGGCACCAGAATGGAAAATCAGCAACAATAACCCTCTTTTTGGTTTCTTGGCGTACGTACATTTCAACAACTTTGTGATGCCCATGAGAAAAAAAAAACGGAGGATGATTAAAATAAAAACGAGGATATGAGCCCGTGTTTGTAAATCACTCGGTGGTCATGAGATATCGGTGCAGTGAGACGGAACGAGAGGGGTCATCAAGTGTGCTTCACTTTTCAAGTTCTACCGCCTTGGAGGAGCACGGAACACTGCCGTCTACAGATTTTCTTTGTTCCCGCTGCAAACTATCCACTGCTGCCAATTGAAGAACAGAGTTCAACGTAATAATCAGCCGTACAAAACACGCGACAAATTAACAAGATCAGCAATAAGTGTGCAAAGGAAAGAATGTGGGCGGCACGGTGGCCCAGTGGGTAGCGCTGTCGCTTCACAGCAAGAAGGTCCTGGGTTCGACTCTCGGCTCGGGTGCCTTTCTTTGTGCAGTTTGCATGTTCTCTCCCCGTATCAGCGTGGGTTTTTTGCCGGGTACTCCGGTTTCCTCCCACAGTCCCATAAAACATGCTGCTGCATAGGTGAATTGGCTTGCAGATTAAATTGCCTGCAGTGCCCGGTGATGGACTGGCGTCCCATCGTGGGTAAATCTCTGCCTTGCGCCCTGTGTCTGCCGGGATAGGCTCCGGCTTACCGCGACCCTGTACAGGACTATGCGGTTTCTGACAACGAGATGAGATGAGGAAAGGAATGTCTGCTTTGTTTGATGAGGCATATGCTGAGCTGAGATGAAACGGCATTGAGTCTCATCTCATCTCATTATCTGAAACCGCTTAATCCTATATAGGGTCACGGTGAGCCGGAGCCTATCCCGGAAACACAGGGCGTAAGGCAGGAATACACCCGACGACGGGACGCCAGTCCATCGTCGGGCATTGCGGGGCAATTTAGCCTGGGAGCCAATCAACCTATGTAGCAGCATGCTTTTTGGACTGTGGGAGGAAACCGGAGTGCCCGGCGAAAACCCACGCGGACACGGGGAGAGCATGCAAACTCCACACAGAAAGGCACCCGAGCCGAGAGATTCGAACCCGGGACCTTCTTGCTGTGAGGCGTCAGCGCTAACCACTGGGCCACCGCGCCGCCCACCCACATTCTTAATAAATCATTTATTGGCCTCAGAGTAAATGAGTGTCGCTGACGAAACCCGCGTGAGGAAGGTGGGTCAACTTAGGCAACGAATTTATTAATTAATTTCTAGTGCTGTATTTGACAAGAGTCGCTAAGTTTACTTTGTTCGGGTTTTCACAGCATTAGTCATCTTTTATTCAAGTTGGAAGGAATCGTCGAGCTATTTGGCTCTATTTAACAATTGACCAGCGTGGAGGGGTAAGTACGTTACAACATCTCATGGCGAGGGGGGGGTGGTGGATAATTTAGTCAGCAGTACTTATATCTATGCAGCATGTCTTTGGAATTTGGTATCGTGATAGTGTACTGACACGTAGGTCACCTGAATTAAAATTTTTTGACAAAATTCTATTTCAGTCATTCACTGCTGCATGCAGGACACGCTGGAGAGACTATGTCTCTCAGCTGGCCTGGGAACGCCTCGGGGTCCCCCCGGAAGAGCTGGAGGAAGTGTCTGGGGTGAAGGAAGTCTGGGCATCGCTGCTTAGACTGCTGCCCCCGCGACCCGGCCCAGGATAAGCGGTAGAAAATGGATGGATGGATGGACTGCTGCATGAAAAGAGGCTTCTTTTTTACATCGTTTTCTCTGGAACGTTAATCACAGTGAAATCTCTTGCTTCTGGACACTAATTTGCAACGGTTTACAACCTACAACACGATGGCCACAGCAACATTGTATTCAACTTAGACATTTCACATAGAGTAAGGTCATCTACGTCGTCGATCTGGTGACTGCCACCGATGAGGATTACAATCTACTTACTACAACATAAATAATTCACTTTTTAAATAGGGGTGGCATGGTGGCCCAGCGGGTAGCGCTGTCGCCTCACAACAAGAAGGTCCCGGGTTCGAATCTCCACTCGGGTGCCTTTCTGTGTGGAATTTGCGTGTTCTCTCCCCGTGTCCGCGTGGGTTTTCGCCTTGCACTCCGGTTTCCTCCCATAGTCCAAAAAGCATGCTGCTGCATAGGTTAATTGGCTTGCAGACTAAATTGCCCTCAGTGCCCGGTGATGGACTGGCGTCCATCGTGGGATTATCCCTGCATTGCGCCCTGTGTCTGCCGGGATAGGCTCTGGCTCACCGCGACCCTGTACAGGAAAAAGCGGTTCTGACAATGAGATGAGATGAGACTTTTTAAATAACACACTTGTACATCCCAACTTATCCACAGCTGCCCTATTCACATTCAACTTTGCTTTTTTTAAATTTCCCGCTCGGCTAATGCAAGTTATTTTAATTTCACCTGCCAAGCAATCGATTGGTTCGAGACAAAAGAAAACGGTGACGGCAGCACGACAACAAGGTCACGCGGTGACCTCTCACCTCTGGGTAGTGGTGGGGAGAACGGGGAGGAGGTGCTGGAGGAGGGGCGACCTCCTGACCCCTCGTACGGCCACTGCCTGGAGCCCAGGGAGCTGCCGAACACAGGAACAATGGGGATGGACAGGGTTCGTCTTTAAGCAGAGGCGGTGGAGATTGTGATCCCAATGAGAGAAAATCGCAATGACAACCCGAGATGTACAATCCTCTGTGATGATGTAGGCTTTCGCGGCTTGACTTAGGCTCGATCTACAAGGGGGAGCGATCGACGCGGCTGTCCCAAGAGGGCAGCTTTTCGAAGCAATCATCAATTCTCTGTTTGTTTGTGGTTCTTCTCATTGCCGTGTATTCTGCACTTTTATTTCTAATACTTTCGAGGTTTAAATGTTTGTTAATTGGGTCACTGAGAGTTGCTCTCAAGAGCTGCTCTTTCGAGATAGCCATGTCGTGCGATCCTCCGCTCTCCTTCTCGACGTTTCGCCTCGCATGTTGGAGGCACCCAACGTAGGAGGCGAGTCGCCGCCAACGACAGAGGAGGTACGCTCGACATGGCTATCCCAAAAGAGCAGCTCTACAGCAATTCTCGTACATCGAACCTACATCAACAAACTGGGTTATTGTTAAACGACGGGTCTGTGAGAGATGGTGGCGCTCGTCCAGCAGTGGATTGACCACGGCAGATGATGACTTTGATGTCGGTGCATTTTTCAGCGCAAAGAGACGTGCACTGTTAATTTGTGTCATCATCACAACACTGAAGAGCGAATAGTCTTCGAATTGTGAGCGAGAAACCATTACAGGACAACTGCTCATTTACCTGACAACCTACAAGCAATGCTCATCCACAGTTAACCACCTCAAGGTCCACAACACCACACGACATTCACTAAGGGGGCTTTTGTGGTAGCCAGTTCGTTGTTTTTTTTGGAATTTCCCGGCGCCTTGTAGAGTCAGGAACTCTCAGCCCCAGTCGACTTAAAAGCCCACCTATTAAAACATCGCCTCGACCGTAACACGTGAACGGATCATGTATAGCACCATGGGGCACTTTAAAAGTACTCGCGTTGAATATTATAATCATCGATCTTCAACGCGGGGTCTGATGAATCCTGTTGCTAAGGGTTTAGCGCTACAAGGGGCCACACACTACATGAACAGCTGAAGCTCTTAATCGCGCAGGAACGCAAGTCGCCACTCGCACAATCGCATGCCACTTGCGCTTACAGTGCCGTTATAAGGGTTAGACACACAATCTAGTTCTTAGAATGACCTGTGCATATTTATTTGTTCAGCTTTTTATTCGGGTTTAGCATGTCCTCATTTGCCACCGCATTCCATGCCACTAACTTAATCTCTATTTCCTGACGTGCCATCAGGAGCTCTGTGTTAGGTCTCGTATGACAGCATCATCGGCAAAAAAAAGTATCCACTCAAGTGCCACTTGAAAATATAAGTGAAAAATGCCCCATTTAGTCTCTCCTGTTTTTCCTTCCCAGTAAGTCTCATCTCATCTCATTGTCTGAAACCGCTTAGTCCTATACAGGGTCACGGTGAGCCGGAGCCTATCCCGGCAGACACAGGGCGCAAGGCAAGCATATACCGACGATGGGACGCCAGTCCATCGCCGGGCACTGCGGGGCAATTTAGCCTGCGAGCCAATCAACCTATGTAGCAGCATGCTTTTTGGACTGTGGGAGGAAACCGGAGTGCCCGGCGAAAACCCACGCGGACACGGGGAGAGCATGCAAACTCCACACAGAAAGGCACCCGAGCCGAGAGATTCGAACCCGGGACCTTCTTGCTGTGAGGCGACAGCGCTAACCACTGGGCCACCGTGCCGCCCCGCATGTGTGATTACATGTAAAATACTTGTTTGTCTGTGTGATGATCATAATACAGTCCTCTGTCAATCCACTGCTGGAAAAATGCTCCAACATACCACACATTTATTAAATTCTCTATCCAAAAATGTCTATCAGCAGTACATTAGTCCACAGTTGTCAATAGAATGTTCCCATTTAAGTAGTGAAATTTCAACAATTGTTTGTTTTCTAATTGACATTATCCACACCT
This sequence comes from Mordacia mordax, assembly GCA_036362905.1. Lineage (NCBI taxonomy): Eukaryota > Metazoa > Chordata > Hyperoartia > Petromyzontiformes > Petromyzontidae > Mordacia > Mordacia mordax. The sequence goes on from JAZEWT010000028.1 coordinate 6,574,855, forward strand.
ATACGACTGCTTATAAATTTCAACGTAAGACTAAATAATTTGAATGCTATCAAGTACAAATTTACAATTTGTTTATCTGTTTGCTACAATCTTATTCATGCATATAAAATTGTGCTTATCTACTGGCCTATTTTCCTCTGTTGTAACTTGCTTACCTATCCCCGCTGGACAACTGTTAAAGCAGAACCGCATAGCTCAATGGTTATTTCCAGCTCAAGGAAAAACTCACCATCTCACTGAGGCTTATTAACTGATGCACCGAATCACCATAGACGAACTGGAAATTAGTTACTGAAATGTTTATTACAAATACATAATTCAGTGTCTGAAATGTTGCCAACATCGAATTCGTTGAGAGCACCTGCAATTATATAATTACTCACTTTACTGTGTCGACATAAGCATTCTGTGCAAGAACACTTAGCTATTCTTTCAATGACGGGTGTAGCTTTTTCCAACCAGCAACATCATTACTGCCACGTGAGTTTGTTGCAGCTGTGCCGTACAGCCAGGTTGCAACCTCCGCGCTGTTTACTACCACGTCCGATGTTTTGCGTCACGGGCTGACTCACCTGTGAGGTCTCTCTTGAGTTTTCTCGGAGAAGGATTTGTAGATCGCATTCTGCAAGGCAAGCGCAGACCCATTGCACGCGCATGCCTCCACACCCGTGTCAATAACTCCACGTGCTCGCATGTATGCGCAGGCTTTGACTTTGATGCAGTTTGCGAAACGCGTCCACGTGAAATGCCCCGTAGATGTCCCACGTATTCACGCGTACCCACACTACCACTGTGGATTTGATCGAGAGGCTTAACACGAGAAAGGTGCACCTCATCGGGGTGGTAACTCGAGTACACAATTGGCAATGAGGAGGTAGAGTAAATCAGCCCATCATCTCTCTGAGGGTCAATAAAACAAGTACAAATTCGAGGTAACGTCAATAGTGGTTGTCCGCTAGACTCACAACCATCACACGAATGTCGAATTTCCACTACTTGTCCAGGGATGTTGTCAGGAGATGGACACTTTCCCATGCTGGTGTGAGTGGGACCACTGTCACTGGTTGTATCCACAGCACAGCAGCTCTACTATGTAGTGCTATGTTGTGGGCCACAGAAGGTGGTGCAGCTAAACCCACTGTTATATTGTACTCCGCTCACCCATCTGTGCTCTCCCACTCAAACCAGCATGGGCAATAACCATATAGCGTCGTTGGGTATCATCCAGCGTGATACCCTACATTAGCTTATTACACTTGAAAAAATAGGGCTTTCCAGGCACACACGGTTAAGAAAGAACGCACAATGCACAATTGTCAGCACAATGCACAATTGTCAAAGCGTTCAAGCAACTCAACATTGCAGTTACTCAGGACATGCACTGGAGGGTTAGGTCAAAACGTGACGATATTAATAGTATGGAAACGATAAGATGCTCACAAGGCAAACGCAAGGCCACCTGGCTTTAGGGTATTGTTTGGACATTCTCAGGTTACAAGTTGACAGGTTGACTCAAGATAGCAACGATGGTTTGATGGTTTGCTCTGCGTATTGTTACCAAGAGGAAAAGTCAAAGTTTGGCCTAATTCTGGAAATAAGCCTCTCTCGGATGAATGATCGACATCCTCCGTCCTATCCACGAGCAGAAATAATAATAATAATTGCATTTATAGAACGCTTTACACCCGAGGGTCACAAAGCGCTGCACAGAGCTGGGGAAAGAACGGCATGTATATGTTCATGATATATTCTTCATTGACTTGTAATCTAACGAATACAGTCACTCTTGCAGCAATTTTATAACAGATACTATACTCTAATAATATATATATATATATTCCCAATAAAGCATAGATAAATGCCAAATGCATATACACAACATATTAACATGAATATACATCTTGCATTATAACATACACATATACAGTATTTGGAATGTGCACTGCAATGAACGCTTTGTAATAATTAATATTCATTAAGCTACATGCAAAACACGATTTGTTTGTAAAGGTGACTAATGCATAGTTCACTGTTAAAAGTGAGCATGTAATTGATACAAAAAAGTGCAGCTCAAAATAACAGCACAAGTCATCAACAATAACACGTAGCTCTGTAAAGTGCAATTATAAAAATCCACAATATCTGAAAATACAGGGGACCCACCAGCTCGTGTAAACCGAGGCTATTCGACTCAAACGCCCCGCAAGTTGCCGCGAGTCGCTTGCGACCGCCCCGCAGCACGCGTAGGGGCGCTGTGGCGGCTCTGAGCTGCGGGCCACCCTCTCGCCGTGAGCCGGAGCCACGGGGGCGCAGCGGATTGTACCACCGAGGCACCCGAGGGGTGTTTTGATCTCATCTCACTGTCAGAAACCGCTTAATCCCGCGCAGGGTCGCGGTGAGCCGGAGCCTATCCCGGCAGACACAGGGCGCAAGGCAGGGATATGCCCACGATGGGACGCCAGTCCATCACCGGGCACTGCGGGCAATTTAGTCTGCGAGCCAATTAACCTACGCAGCGGCATGTTTTTTTTTGGACTGTGGGAGGAAACCGGAGTGCCCGGCGAAAACCCACGCGGACACGGGGAGAGAACTCGCAAACTCCCACGTAGAAAGCAGCAGCCGAGCCGAGATTCGAACCCGGGACCTTCTTGCTGTGAGGCGACAGCGCTACTCGCTGTGCCACCGTGCTGCTCTGGGTGTTTGGATTCAAACCTCTAAAGAACGGCCGCTTATCTTAATGACTGGGCTAGCGACGACCCCCCCCCGCTCCTCTCGCCGCTATTTAATACGGGTGTGCGACGAGGAACGTCGACCGCAACACTCGCTGCTTGCGCTTGTCAGGTGTGAGCGACGTCATCTCGTCGAGTGACACCCGTAAGCTTTGCCCTCTCGACTTGCGGCACTTGCCCGTGGCGCTTAACGTGCACGTGGCCTGGCACGTCAGCTGTCGCGACGCCGCCGTCGCTGAGCAGCGAATGATTGCCGTTGTGGTTGTTAACATCGCAGGAGTTTAGTAACTGGAACTTGACTTTACGCAAGCCATTCGCATCAAGGCCTCGCAGCACTTCACACAATAAAGCCCAAGCTTTAACAAAAAAAATAAATAAACACCGACCGAATAATGTTGAATAACCCCCTGAACACACAGCCAAAATAAAACTCTGACAACAAACCGTAAACAAATAAAAGTGAATACATCTACGATTCAAAACAACGTAAAAGGTACAAAGCAAACACAGGTATACAAGTGAAAAGCCATACGTTTTAAGACTGGTCCTAAAAGACCAGAGTCTCCAATGCCTCAGCAACGCGCTTTAATGTCTGCAGGCATCTTCGCGACAAGGGTTATTACACAGCAAGCTTGGCTCGAAAGCCTCATCGACAGATTTAATGCCGCCCAACACCAAACGGGATGGGATGGTGTGGCTGTTGCCGGGGCGACAGAAGTAAGTCTGACTCCTTATGCATGGGGCCTTTAAACAGCGTGAGCCCTCATTGCCTCGGGAAACGGTTCCATTGTGCTCTGCCCGTGAAGGCCCTGGCCGAGTTTGTCATTAACTCCGCACGAGGTTAAGGCTGTGAGACCGCTGCCTGAGCTTCAGAAAATTAAACTGTCCCTTAGAGGACCTCGGCTACAGGGAGACACTGAATAATCTTACCAGAATGCATTTGTTTAAAATTAAAAGCATTGGAAGAGACTTAAAAAAAAAGGTTCATTATGCATCGAGCCATGAAAACCTACGTGAGTACAAAGGTTTCGGCGTTCATTCAAAAGGAGCTGCTTTGGAACTATGTAAAATGCGTGTGTAATCTGTGATTATTCTGTCTTTAAACGTGAAAAGTTATTGGAAACACACGGATTATTTACCTGTAGCAGAGACTGTGGTGTTTTGGACTTTGTTATATAGGAATGATTGTAATTGTAAATATGCAGATAACTTATAAACATGGTAATAAAGTTAAATATCGCTGTTCTTCATTAACTATGGCATATGTTTCTTTATAAAAAGTGCCAAACTCTAAAATTAGCAATCAACACAACATCACGTGTCATCATCTCTTCATTGGGTGTTCAACTCGCCATTAAAGCAGCGTCAAAGAGCACAAAACATCAATAACCCATGAACGAGCATCATTCCACGTGGCCACAAATCCAAGCAGAAAAGCCAGTGGTGGTATCTGTCTACACCAGCGTGAAGACAGTGCAGCTGCACCGGTCCTCACGATACAGCCAAAGAAGCTCATGCAGCCACCGGGCCACAAAGCGGGTTGAATTTATAGAAAGAGTCACTTGCCAACTCCAAACGCCGCCTCCACCGCCCTGCCGTTGCACTGCACGCAGCAGTGCACGTGTAAACTAACTCTACGCCTATAAAATTACAATAGGTTTTACGGTAAAACCTATCGTAATTTTATATTTGTATACTGGCAAAAAAGTACCCATAGCGTTAACAGC
>JAZEWT010000028.1:6599702-6612162 GCA_036362905.1 Mordacia mordax
CACAGAGAAAGGCACCCGAGCCGAGATTCGAACCCGGGACCTTCTTGCTGTGAGGCGACAGCGCTACCCCACTGGGTCACCGTGCCGCTAAGTCATCTGGGTTTTATTCCAAGTTCTACATTTAATTCAGCATTATTATAATCATCAGTAGAGCGTGGCTGATGAAGGCGACAACGCTGTTTGATGATAAGGAATGTAATGGTGAATGTTTATTAAGGACGATTATTACAATCGAAAAAATAGTGCCCGTTATTTAGAAATCAGATGCTTAATTGTAGAGCGATGTCAAAAGCTTAAAGAAGCAAATGAGATGCACGATGTTAAGGAGACAGAAGGAAACTACCGAGACGATACTCAACATAACAAACAGTACGAATAATAAAGATGACAGATCGGCATACATGGTACAAACAAAGCAGTGGATAAAAGGAATTATTATAACTAAATGGAAAACTGTGATTCCAAAGTGAAAATTGATTGAATCTTGGGGAGTAAATCCTTAAACTGGACAGATGACCGTGCTATTGATGATGACAGAGATAATAACCATGATTGGGGATGCTGATTGAATTGTTACCGAGTGTGATTTTGAATGGCAGGTGGCGGTGATGATGACGGTGACGTTGCTCAAGCGGTATGGGAGCGCGACCTTTCACCTTGTGTGGTCTGTGGCTGCGACGCAGTGGTGCTGAATGTGGAGCTCTGGTAGCTCGAGTACTTGTGCGTGGGAGAGAAGCTCCTCTTCATGGCGCTGTCGGAATAGTCCTGCCCGTCGGTGTGCTGGGCAGCAAAGAGAGCAGTGGAATAATGAACGACGGCTCGGTGGAGTTACTGAGAATGAATGCCTCTCGATGAGCGATGTCTCTTGGAGGCGACGCATTTATAAATATATATATATAAAAAATCAAGGCTAATTGTTATATTTGATAATCGAAAAAAATAAACTTCAATGCCTGTACGTACGTGCACTGCCTTTTAAATACACTGCTGGATGAAGGCCTTCGTATATCGTTCATGTTGTGTGGGCTTAACTGACCATACTTCACCATGCTGGTCGGTGTGGTTTGGTGAAGCGGGGGAGCATAGACATGGGAGAAGAAGTACAGTACAACACTGGATTTTGTTGCATTGTTCTCTGACGCCCATTGCTAATGTCTAACGCAATGTTTGTTTATTCAAACTTAGTCTTGTACAGGGCCTTTGAGTAAAAGGTGCCTTAGAAATGTTAATTATTATTAATGCCTTCCTAATCCACTTATTACGAGTGCCCCCATACTTTGCACATTTGTGAACGTGGAGTTTATCTGTCCTTGTAAATAAACATTAATCCTACTCAATGTTGACAAACCAGCAACAGTTATTACAAACCAGCAACAATAATGTTATTGTTATATATGTTGAATGTGACACTCGTAAAAATCAACACACGTAATTAGATTATTCAGCGACCCACAAGACTTTTTAGAACATAAACACAAAGTTTGAGATTCATAAATAACCGTGCTGAGTGAACATTTGCCGAGAAAGTTAATGCTTATAGAACAGCGCAGACAGACCAGAGTGCAGTCAAGTATTAAATAACGCCGGCAGCACCGTCAATAATGCAACTGAATATCAACACCAAGTAATTTATGTAATAACGAGTGAATAGCTCAACATGGTTGAATATTAATGAGCAAATTTTGAACTCACCCCCCTCCCCTTCCAATATATATGTATACATTTCATAAAATCTAATGGATATTAACTTTTGACCTAAAAAAAAACCCAACAAGCACTCTGGCTACAATCCTGCTGTTCAGAGTAAATTTACATGCCTGTTAGCTGAAATGACAATGAACAATATTGTGTGAGTATTCATTCGCAAGCATTAATATTTCCTTTGTATAAATCTTCCATGCAAATTGTAAAGCGCATCACAGGCTGAACGCGACGCAGATTCACCAAAAAAGTCCCATGTCTTTAATTGAACCCGCATTCAGAGAATCCTTAAGCTCAGCTAATAATCCATGAAGTGATTGTTTTGCTAACTACAATGTGTCAAATGCGTCCAGTTGGAACTGGTGCTATTTGTGTCAAGCGTTGCAATGTTTGGTAGGGGTTGTTTAATATTAATCAGTATTACATTACACCGCTCACGAAAATCCCACCAATGTACGTTTTGCCACTTGTCAACATTTAGAAATGAAATCAATTTTTACAGGGTGGCGCGGTGGCCCAGTGGGTAGCGCTGTCGCCTGACAGCAAGAAGGTCCCGGGTTCGAATCTCTCGGCTCGGGTGCCTTTCTGTGTGGAGCTGGCATGTTCTCCCCCCGTGTCCGCGTAGGGTACTCCGGTTTCCTCCCACCGTCCAAAAACAGGTTGCTGACTAGGTTAATTGGCCTGCTGAGCAAATTGCCCCCAGTACCCTGCGATGTACTGGCGTGACATCCTGGGTATAGTCCTGCCTTGTGCCCTTTATCTGCCGGGATAGGCTCTGGCCCCGGCGACTCGAAATGATTAAGCGGGTATTGATAATGATCCCGGCGATGGACTGGCGTCCCGTCGTCGGGTGTATTCCTGCCTTACGCCCTGTGTTTCCGGGATAGGCTCCGGCTCACCGTGACCCTATATAGGATTAAGCGGATTCAGATAATGAGATGAGATGAGAGATGATAATGATCATGTTTAAAGAGGATTTAAACATTGGCAGACTACCACTTAAAGCGCTCAATGAGTGCAATTGTTATAATTATTAAATTATATGTGTTGGCATGTATGTTGTACCCACTGGAGCATCAATGTTAATTCACTTTGTAACTCAAGCCAAGGCTTGTGTTCCTTATGCTGATCCACAGAAAGGTGCAGGTCGTGATACTTGAAGGAAACGTCCGTAAAACCTCTTTGGAAATATTCCACTGCAAACACATCACAAATATTACAACCACTGACTGAAAATTGGCTATTATAACGTGACCCGTTAGCACAGGAAATTGGAAAAATATATTTGTTGCGAAATGAAAATTCTGAATTCCCATTATCAAACGTAATTTGTATGCATTGTTGGTCATGCCAGATATTTGTTGGTGTCACAGAAATCCCATATCTAGAGCTTGCAATCTAACTGGGTACTTTCTGCTGTAATAATGAATACCTATGAATTAATGAGATGCGCTTGGCTAAAATGTGTTAAATAAAAATTTCCTCATGTTAAATTTGGACACGAAATGCAAACTGGAAATGTCGATGATTTAGATCACTTTTCTCACTTTTGGTGCATATTTCAGAGTGAAAGTGCATACAATAAACATGAAACATTCTAATGCAGTGGTCTTACTAGATACTCATCTCATCTCATTGTCAGAAACCGCTTAGTTCTGTACAGGGTCGTGGTGAGCTGGAGCCTATCCCAGCAGACACACGGCGCAAGGTATGGATATACCCACGATGGGGCGCCAGTCCATCACCGGGCACTGCGAGCAATTTAGTCTGCGAGCCAATTAACCTATGCAGCAACGTGTTTTTTGGACTGTGGGAGGAAACCGGAGTGCCCGACGAAAACCCACGCGGACACGGGGAGAGAGCACGCAAACTCCACACAGAAAGGCACCCGAGCCGAGACTCGAACCCGGGCCCTTCTTGCTGTGAGGCAACAGCGCTAACCCGCTGGGCCACCGTGCCTGGTGCTAAATGGAAAGCCGATGAGATCGTAATGTACTGAGCTCGACTCAATTGGACACCGATCAGAAGACCTAATGATTTCACATTAGATGCCAGAGGAACATAGACACCTGCCATAATGATAGGTGTGGCTACACATACCCTCTGACTGTAGGCAAATCATTCTATAAATACGTACCGATCACTACCACACATTAACATTCAGGAATCTTCTTGGGTTTTAAAAGTGTAAAAAATTGCGCGTCATTAAACAAATGTTAAACCAAGCAAATGCAAGTCAGGCAGTTAGTGAATTACACGTTAGAGTGATACATATAAACGAATCATGGTCTCTTGTATGAAGTCTCAAAAAAAACTTACAAGAAAAAAATCCTGTTGACATCGTATAAGACTTAAACATCCCCCCCCCCCAAAAAAAAACGCAAATTTTACAACTCGTGTCCAAAATGTTGTAATAAAGTCTTATAGGATCCAACAAAATCTTTACAAAGAGTAGAGCACATGGATTGTTGGTTTTGTTGTTGTAAATAATTGCACAAGACAGGAAGGTTTTTATTTTGGTTTGATCCCACAGGAAAAGCCCTCCCGCCGACCCCCCCCCTCCCCATAGCTTAGTGCCTCTGCCACGCAGGATGAGTGATGATTTTCCAGGCAGGGTGGCATGAAGCGATGATCCACTTTGGGAAGCTCCGCTTTCTCTCGGTTAGTAGTAGCAAGTGTATGTGACCAATGGGGCAGCATTAATAACGACAAAAGGAGCCATAGTTTAAATCAGATCGCACAGCCTTCCAAGATCTACAGAACTCACTACCCGTGACTGGGGCACGATCGTGCAGGGATGGAAACATTTGGTTTTATTCAAGCGAAACAGTGGATTGTGCTTTCGAGGACTTTGGTTAAGCGCAGTCCATATCGTCTTGTATAGCAGAACGGCGAATTTGGAGTGGCCATTGGCTTGATTGACGAACAATTCAACTGATATTATTTTTTACAGAGACCCAATTGACATACGACTATTTGAATGTTGAGGTTATCATTACGTGGAAAATTGCCGCCGCCGTTCCTTCATAAACCCAATAATGCATGCCCACTGTGGTGGTGGGCTGTTATCGTTTATATGACTGTAATGAAGTTATTACACGTGAAGGATTCGTCAGCACGTTTTTGGTGGTTACTTTGAATCCTAAAATCACAAAATGTCGGTTTTGTTTTGAACAGAATTCAAGCACAAGATGGTTAAATCGCTTGATGATTTGATATAACTATCAGTGGGAAGATTATTTTGTCACCCTTGCTAATGCTGAAGGCCAAGAGAGTGAGCATTTTTTTTAGCAAAATTGTTGGTAGACATCGGCACATTTGGCGACCGTGGAAGGCTGGCCCCGTGGTGTCACAATCACGGTTAGATTTTTAATCGGAGCGCGCGTGAAGCGCGGGATTGCCATGCGCCGCGGGTGGCGCACGCGCCGTGCTGGCAGGTGGACGGGCGGGCAGTGGCGGGCAGTGGTGGGCAAGGTGGGCAAGGTGGGCAAGGGGGGGGGGGGGGTTGTGAGAATTACGTGGGCGGGCGTGAGCGCGTGCTCCTCCGTGAGCGTTGGTGAGGGGGTGACCGAGCGGTCGGTGACCTCGGAAGCGAGTGGCGGGAGGAGGTCATCCAGCACGGCGGTGGACCACTCGCTCGCGGCGCGCGAGGAGATCTCCCACTCGGGCTCGAGAAGCGAGCGGGGAGCGTGGCCGTCAGCGGGACACAGCTTTTTCTGCAGGTGCGGCGGAATAAAGTCGTCGAGCGTGGGGAAGCGATCGCCCGGCGCCGTGGCCGGCGACTCAATTCTCGCGGGAGCCGCCGGCACGCGGGGGCCGCGGAGGCCGTCGTCCCGTGGCCCGGCCGGGACCAGAGGAGGCACGGGCGATGAGGCCTGCTCCGATTGGCCGGCGTCCCGAGAGCGGCGGGCGCTTTCCGAATGGACGGTCACTTTCACACTGCTCAATCCCGTTTGCTGCTGGGTGGGAGAGGCGTGGGTTTTGGCGTTGGGTTTGTAGAATATAAACGTTGTTGTTGCATCGTTATTAATACATGCGAGCACAGGAGAGCTTCTATTCAGCCGTGGCCGTGCGACTCGCGGTTCCCAACATCCGCGGGAGCTGTGAGGTCTGTGAAAGCTCCACTGGTCTGTGACCCGATTCTTTATGTTACCTCTGAAGATTCCCATTCTGCTTTGTGGAATGGCTTCTGTAAATTTATCGCGGATAACAAGAGCACCGTAGTAAATTTATCTGATTATAGGTAATATTTTCTCACAGAATAGCCCATCCGACAATTTCACAGATAACAGGATGCGTGAAATTCATCACCTGCATCACTGCAGTTAAATAGGAGTTCTCCTGTGTCTGTATGTGAGGGGATTGCACAAACAATGCCTTACTTAAATGACCTAGATAACATTTGCATAGATCATGTTGGACGCTCTCTGAGACGACCTTCAGGACTTGGAGCATTACAAAGCCGCATAGGTCGATGGCACACGTGGCTATGATGTATTTGATAATGGAGTCGGCATTGGCAGCTCGTTGATATTGCTATTTGAACGGAATGCTTATCCGGGCCTGTGTGATGTCCTGCCAGCATGTAATGGTTGAGATTACAACAGGTTTTACCGTATCTGGCGAATATGCAGGTGTTAAGAGGTGTTAAGATCTTAACACCTGCATAATCGCCAGATACGGTAAAAACCTGTTGTAATCTTATATACGTATACTGGCAAAAAAGTACCCATAGCATGTAATGGTTGCTTCAATAACTGCAACCATGCAGGGCATAGCACTTGCCAAGATAATCACAATGCAAATCAATGTAATGCCAATTATTTACCAATGGAAGGGAAAATGCAATAGGCCATCTAAATAACCGTATGCCACTCAGCAAGCCTGCAGTTATGCAGATCAAATAAATCCATTCTAAATTCATTATAATGTATGCTTTCAGCAATTTGCAATTGAAATGCTTTTAACATTGTGGAACATTGAAAATTAATTTTTTGTTGGCCTAATGGGTAGAAATATTAAATATGCAAACATCTAAGTGTGTGATTAATAGGCAGCGGTTTTCACATTAATGAAGATGACGAAACACGTTTCAATCAATGCTTGTGAGATACAAACACCACGTTATTCTTTGTTTGACAGATACGGACACGTTTTCTTTCCTGAACACAGATGCAGTCCATCTACAACGAACCGTGATGGGTTACGCGATGGCACATCACGGGTGCATTGGACCAGAGCTCATACGCGGTCGATGTCCTCGCAAAGCTGTGATGACGCTTGCTCGATCGCGCAGACGGCGGATCTCTCACAGGCGTTGAGAGTTTACCGCGGACAAGGCGTGAACCCAACACGGGCAAAACATCGGTCAGGTTTGAACGCGACGGCTACATCGGTTTTGTGGACCCATCGGCGGTGGAGCCAAGCATGGAAACGCCCGTGATGGAGAACAGCCAGTGTCACCATCACCATTGTGTGTGCGTGTGTGTGTGGTCACAGAGCTGCACACACATACTGGATGTTAAACACAGGATGTTGGTAAGATTTTGATCACTCTTACAATTATTGTCACAGCCGTTCCAAGGTTTAAAGTGGTCGTTCGGAAGGTCCTCATACATATATACTAGTTGTACTTGTGGTGGGCAAACAGATGTTTGCTGTAGTGGGGGAATGGAAATTGGCTAAAGTCTCCTTTGCACCAGAGCTGCTGTCAGATGATTGTGCATTATTTGCGTGCGTGTTGCAAGTTTGCCAGAGTAAAGCATTTGCTGAAAATGGGACCTACATACTTCACAGTGTACAGAGTGACGCTATAGCCGACTCAGAAATGTCACTTTAGGCTGAGGTCCACTGAATCAAATAATAAATGATAAAATACAAATCCCAAGCGTAATGATGTATACAATATAAATCGACAGTGAGTCAAGCTTGCGACTATGGGCATAAGCTCGCCAGCCCCCAAGCCAACATTAACATTAACTTGTGGGTTAATGCATAACGGTACAGCATCCGTGTTAATGTTAAATACAATTATTATTGCAGCATTATGCGTGCCATGCCCTCTTCTGGCAGTGCTGATACAAGAAAATGATCTTTGATACACTTGAGCCCTTTTCTAAATGCACTCATCTGGGTCAAGCCACGTGCCTTAGTGATCTTACCCAATGCAGTCTACTTCCATTGTATACTCATCTCATCTCATTGTCAGAAACCGCTTAGTCCTGTACAGGGTCGTGGAGAGCCGGAGCCTATCCCGGCAGACATAGGACGCAAGGCAGGGATATACTCAGGATGGGACGCCAGTCCATCCCGGGCACTGCGGACAATCTAGTCTGCGAGCCAATAAACCTTATGCAGCAGCATGTTTTTTGGACTGTGGGAGGTAACCGGAGTGCCCGGCAAAAACCCACGCGGACACGGGGAGAACATGCAAACTCCACGCGGAAAGCAGCACCCGAGCCGAGATTCGAACCCGAGACCTTCTTGCTGCGATGCGACAGTGCTACCCACTGGGCCACCGTGCCGCCCTTGCATATTCATTTTCTGGATAACTCGCATTGATGTATGCGTAAATGTGGAGAGCTTTGTCAAGTCACCCAGGAGATGAGGCCTTTCCCACACCTTGTACCTCATGGGCGCGAACGTGGGTGCGAACATGGGTGTGAACAGCCTTTCGTGTTGAAGGAGACAGGAGAATTGCTCACTATGGCTATCCCGAAAGAGCAGCTCTTCAGAGCAGTTCTCATGCATCAAGCCAAGGATTGCCACCTGGCCTGGTTTTCAGCGGATAATCCTCACTTTTGAGGTGGCTGTGCCGGGAAATTTGTATTTTTTTCCCAGAACGAGTCAAAGTTCGGGTATTTTGCCCGTCACAAATAAAGTTCTGTTTTCCCCCAAAAATATGTCCTTGTTTTTTTGTGCTTCCGAGGTGGCAAGCCTACTTGAGTGGTGAAAATCTACATCACTGCAACAGAATATTTCATGCAGTAAGGTTAGGGCCAGCGAAAAACAGCCACACTTTTGCAACCCATATTAGAGATCGGAAGCCTCGAGTCACAAACACCAGCATGCTTTGTCAGTCATCTGCTCTGCGTACGCATCACTCCCAGCAGGAAAGGCGGACGGCAGGTGAACGTTAATGGCGGTGTCATTGAAAGTACTCTGAAAGGGACCTCCCTGGGTGTTTAGATGTGAAATGAAAAGTGATCGGGGCGACAGAGTGAGATTGCAGGTCGATGCTAGAAAAAGACACACAGCTGCACTCTGGTCACTGAAGGTCCCTCCTCTGGGACACAATTGTATTCAAGAGTCAGACTTGACGTGCGAAGATTGGTGGGCTGTTAATTCACAATGCCACCCAGCTCCTCGGTTAAGCAACAACCGTTCCAATTGGGTGACATGAACATCATTTAATGTCAAGGGCAAAGTCGCAGCACTGCAATTTCCTCGTTCACGTCATTGTTGGCAAAAGAGCCTCTTATTTGTGCGTGCTCTGTCAAGTTGGCCAGACCGTCTTGAAAAGAGGTAGGGTTACCCACACTTTACCCCATCACACTCGACCTGCAGATATGTTGATTGTGATGTGTGCATGCTGTTGGGTGCGCGTAAATGTAATGAATTAGTGTCTATGACGGTTATCCGACTGGAGCGTTAAAACAGCGTTTGAGAAATGGTGATTTGCAAGAAGAGAGCAACTATTTTACTATTGCGCTGTAGCTTTGCATAAGTCACGGTAAAATTATTGGGAATAAAGGATGTGTGTAAAGAAAAAACAAATTCTGAAAGTTGAAAATACCGCATGTCTCGGAGGGACTTCTAAATTAGCCACCCCTCTGACTGGCGGCAATGGTACATTCCGCCGGGCTCCTTGAACCGTAGAGGTCGTCTTCTCCGCCGTCTGAACCTTGGTGTTCCTCAGGTCGGACCGCAGTGGGGTAAACGGCCCCGGGGCCCCGTGCAGGCCCAAGACCGTGCGGCCTGTGGAGTTAGTTTTCATGGAGGTGGACACGTCAACGGTGGGTATCGTGATGTTAGTCACCTGATGAGATGGAGTCACACCCGGGCCAGATCCTTGCATCGGCGCAGCAAATTGCCGGTCGACTAAATCCTTGCCGACGCGGTTAGCAGCGTCCGTGAGGGCGTCCACTACCTTCTCCTTGTCCGCAGCCGTGGCGGGTGTGGCAACGACGCCACCGGTGCCGCCGCCGCCACCGCCGCCGCCGCCGCCGCCGCCGCCGGTGGCGGTGGTGGTTTTGACGGGGGCAAGTTTGATCGAGGAAATCTTCCGCTCGGAAGAAGTGACCTCTGCGTTTCCCTTCCCAACAAACGACGGATGGGGCGCGGTCGCTACGCCGGACTCGGGTCGGAAAGGCGTCAGCGGCACGCGCTTACCGCTGGCCGTGGCCGAACCGGGGCGGCTCTGGGATTGGAAGACATCGGCAAGGTTAGGCACGTCTTGAGGAAGCTTCGGTAAACTGGCAGAGCCTGATCCCACCGTAGAAAGGGACACTTCGGTCCTGTTATACGACTGCAGCGTTTTGCTATCGCTGGCGGAGAAGGCATCGGCCTGAGAGGAGGGAATGCGGCAGATCCTCGGAGGAGGAGTGGGGCATTTACGAGCGGCATCTCCGGTGGCAAGCGGTGCGCTGTTAGCGAGAAAAGATTCCTCGACCGATGTTGATGTCGTCGTTTTGCGGTACACTCCATCGGTGGTCGACACGGTGGTGATGGTGTCGTAAGAGGAGTTAGACATGTACTGGTCGGTGAGAGGGGCGTGCGCTTTATCCAAAGTGGTCGTGGACTGTGCGGCATCTGCAGGCCTTTGTGCGGGGTTAGTCTGAGAACCAGCATCGGCAGTGATGCTCACAAACTTCATGATGGGAATTGACGCAAGCACGGAGTAAGAGGATTTAATTGGAGGGCTCCATGCAAAGCTCTCCTCTCTTGGAGGGGCAGTGGGTAGCTGGGTTAGTGCACGGCACACGTGAAAAAGAGAAGGGCAAAGGTTAGAGGTCCACCTGGATAAAAGGGCATTTGTCATAAGAAGTCTTAAAATTTAAACTTCTCATGAACGATTCCAAACCTGCGTTGTCTCCTGACGACTATCGGCTAAATTGCCACGATCGAAATCAGAAGAAATAAATGTTTCAGTATGACTTATAAACAATCGTTAGAGTTCCTTTAGAAATCAGAAATTCCGACATGAGCCTGTAAGGCTGTATTGGAATAATTTCCACTTTGCAAACTCGTTTTAATACCCATCCTGCTATCTACGATTTGGCATTTTTTTTACATTTCAATGTAAGGCAGACGTTTTGAATTATAACACCTTGCATTGATGCTCAGCCAACAATCTCCCGCAATTCTCCTTGTGAACCAGTGAAGAGCCAGAGAGGAGAAGAGAACTGAGAAATTGAAAGCATTGGGTCAGGAAGATCAAGAAGAAGCTCAGGGCCAGCCTTCGAGTTTCCCGATTTGAAGGAAACTTTCCAAATGCAATTTTTCTTCGTCCTTTCTTCTAAGGTTAAGGGATCAGCTTCCTCATTAGCATGATGTCAGTGTGAGCACGTTTCAATCATCGATCAATGGTCAACCTGATTTATACTCCAGCAGGCACAGCACGGTGCATCGGTACATCTATTCAAACGAATGATAAATACGCACAACACATGCACTGCATCTTGTGCATGACAATTTACAAATGTGATGTGTAACATTTTATGCAAATCATGCTGTATTGGCACAGTTAAGGTATTGGAGCAAAAAACTTTCTAAAACAATGCATAGACAAACGAGAAACAATGCAAATAGGATGGTAAAAATGAAACGAATGAACCAGCGATTCCTGGATAGAATCATAACCTTGAATTGGTGACCATAGGCCATACGACCACATGTTTACCCGACAGAGGAGTGTCATGCCATGGTGTGTATACAACATTGTGGAGTGTGACGTTAGGTGCGGTACTAAATTATTTTCCATTACTCAACATTGTGTCTAAAAAAACAAACGCCCCAAGCAATTCTGAAGTCACGTTAGCTCAGTGGATCTGCCTCGGCGGAGTGTGCAGCACTGCTGTGTGATTCGGCTCAGTCTGTGCCAATTTCGCTGCTCCTCCTCCATAATGTTATATTCTGTCGTTAATGTAAATTTCATCTCAAAACGCTTGTTTTGTTCCACCAAATAAAACATCACAAAAAAATAAAACAACTGGCAGCACCATCAGCGTTGTTTAGACCTCCCCCCCCCCCAATGCGTTTGTTAACATCGCCAAATGCAGACACGCAGCCAATCAAAACGTCAACATTGTCCTCTGTACGGAGCTCGACAGTGGAGGAGAGGTACGATCGAGACCGGCGTGCGCAGCTGGCGCCGCCTGTGCGTGCAGCGTCACCTGTTTCTTCTCGGCTACCATCAGGTTGGGCCGCACGCTTCGGAAGCCTTTGGCCGCCAGCGAGGAGTTCCCCCCGTCCCCGTTGGAGGCTCCGTAGGGAGCAGGGGAGACGGGACCCGACCCCCAGCGGTCTGCAGATCACGTGCGAGAGACAACGATTGACATCCCTTACCGCGTGCGGTTTCCACGCCCGTTATCACGATTCGCGATTGGTCTTTGGGTGAGGCCACGTATTTTAATCTGGCACAGTCACATTTCTGGCGAGCAGCCTGATGAAGCTGTTAACGCTATGGGTACCTTTTTTGCCAGTATACATATATAAGATTACAACAGGGCGGCGCGGTGGCCCAGTGGTTAGCGCTGAC
>JAZEWT010000028.1:6633262-6648285 GCA_036362905.1 Mordacia mordax
GCCTACTAATGGTGAGACATGGCTAGCAAACCCCACTCATGACATCGTTGTCTTCATGGCAGGCATGGTCGTGACATTTGCTTGCTGTTCGTGTGGCGTTGGTGGATCACGACGATGAACGTCGAACAACGGACGAGCATCGAGGCCGTCAAAGATGATTGATGCGGCGATTGGGCGGGGATAAGTGGCAGAGGTGTCGGTGAATCGGCGGAGGGAAGGGCTATGCCCCAGTGAGCTAAAAAAAGACCAGTCGACTAGTGCAAGTGGACTCTGGATTCCTCCCAGATGTCAAGGAGATGTCTATGTAATAGGTCTCATCTCTCATTGTCTGAAACCGCTNNNNAGCCGAGAGATTCGAACCCGGGACCTTCTTGCTGTGAGGCGACAGCGCTAACCACTGGGCCACCGTGCCGACCTATGTAATAGGTCAAGAAACTAATTTCTGCGTGTGACCTCTCAGGCTCGGTCAAGCTTAACAAGTTCCACGCCAGAGGGCACGTGAAATTAATTCGCACGTGTGACTATAATATTAAAAAGGCTGTTCATCAAAAGGATTACTTTTTACATGTACAAGGCGGTGGATGTGAGATCGGAATTATGAGTGATGTCTTTAATGATCTTAATGAGTGCAACTAAACAGTTGCAGCCCAGGGGGGAGGTAGGACTAAAGGTCCGAACATTTATGAACCTTGCTCTCCAGAGGATAATGCCCCCAGCCATTATAGTCACGCTCGTGCCCAAAAATGAACACAAACCGACTTGCTGGTCTATCAGCACGTGTCACGGTTATGGCTCAAGGTGGTAGCTGAAAGGCCAGCAACATAGCTGTCAGCGTCCAATAGGCGTCATGGAGCAGTTTGAGACATCCATAAAAACATGTCTCTCACGCAGCGCCGCGTTCGACCTGACTTCACTCTGCTAGAACGCCGGGGATGGTGGTGGTGGGCGAGGTTGGGGGGCTGGAAACTCGTGTTTATTTTGTGAACGGGTCAGACACTCCGTAAAAAGGGACAAGTAATCCGTTGGATTGGAGCGCGCGTACGCATTTCGGGATTGACGGAAATAAACTGGCGCTGTACACTTTGGAGGGGGATCATGTAAACAAGACGGGCCATGTGACATTCCCCCGGAGCTCAGGATTAGCGCGTACTCTCCCCTTGGGGAGGGGAGGGCGGCCTCGGTCAAATTCAACCCGGTTGACACACGCGCGTTACGTTCTCCGTTTGGGAATGGAGCCGGCGTCGAACAGAGTCTCCCGTTAGTTTAAGCGTGGGTATTGTGGTGTTGTGCGCGACATCACGCCACCCACCTTCTTCCGCGCCCGCTGCCCGCTACCTGAGCCGGGCTCGTTCGACCCGACGGGTTTAATATTAGCAGCCGAAGCAGTGGGACCGTCAAGTGTTCGGGCCTCGAAATCTTTCCACTCCCTTTTTTGTTGTTGTTGTGGAAATTGCACCCAGCTGTGCCTAATTCAAAGTCACGTCAAAGCGACCCCATCACCCTGATCTAATGACAGATCGCCGTGGATGATGTAAATCGCTATCGGTGGTCTCTGAGCCAGTGGTGGAAATTGTACATTTCCAGGGCAGCTGTAAGTTTATCCAAAAATGTGTTCATTACACATCGCGTAGCAAATAACCAGGAAGGTGTAACCACGTGGCATCACAATTGTCAACGTAAATATAAAGAGCATGCGTTTAAACAAAACAAGACACAGTAATTGAGCTTTCCATGGCTCGATGTATGAGAATTGCTCTCAATAGCTGGAGCGAGCTGGAATAAGACGTTAAGTTAGCCTACCCCGTTGAGGATACAAACACCAAGACACTCCTCTCACACGCCTGTGAGAGCACCAGTATCATTTGTTGACAAACTGTGACAAGGGCACGGAAGTCAATGAGCAGAAGCACATTCTGTTCACTGATAAATTACGGAGACCGAATCGCCAAGTCCCTTCTCTCCCTCGTATTTCCCCACGCTTCACAATCCCCAATGAAAGATATTCTCGGCTAATGGATGCTTTTTGTGGAACAAGAACCCAGCACAAGCACACATACACAGACCAGCAGCAACTTTAAAGACATTACCCGGAGCAGCATATTGAAACTTCAATAAGGGGACACAATTTTCGTGACCAATAATTTCCGATGAATTTGCAACAAATAACTTCCGAGCACAGAATTCAGGCAGCAATGACACAATGCTCTTATTCTCATTCATCCCATCAAAACCATCAACACAATTAAAAGTTAAAACTCATTTTGACCAGCAGAAAACAAGTAAATTTGATAAATTTTGTATCACAATAGAATTCCCAATTATATTTGTGGAATCCAGGATTTAAAAATATCAATATTTGCGCTGAGCCATGTTAACGTCATCAGAGTGTACACCTTTATAGATATGAGGGCAGAGTCTTTGAGATTAGAGAGAAACAGACAATGTAGTGCTGTATCTTTTGACAAGGACCCAAACCTGCTGTCGCTCCACACGCATTCAATTAATTTAGAACGTTTCGCTTCACAGCTCCCGTTGACTGTCAGGCTCCGTTCGCACGACGTAATTTCAAGGAAAAACTGACGCGGTCAATTGCTCCGCTCTCATTAAACCATTTCAGGTGGCGAGTGCCCATTTCGCCAGATTAACTTCAAGTGTGGGAAAATCATCGACCAACAAGCTAACATAGCGCGCAAGCAAAATACCAGACGACACCGCAACCAGGGTAACTTTAGAACTTACCTCTTTTCTTGTTCGTCAGTAAGTTCAGGAGGCATGTCCCAAAACCCAAGATTTTAAAGTAGCTAAACTGCGTATATATTGCGTGTATTTTACTATCAGTCCAATTCTCGATGGGATTCCGATAATGCGTACCGTCCACACTGTATTTTTATGTTGCTATATAACCACGTGTGGCGATGACTGCGGACTCCAATATTATGAGACGTTTGACACGCGGTTCGGCTTTAAGCTGGCTCACCCGGTTGGGTCATGATGCTTATAAAATGTCACCCAGCCCCTCCCAACGCTGCTAATTTAAGTGCCTCATGATGGAGTGTTCAGAGTTGAGGCAGCCAGCGGGATATGAAAAAATTACGTCTCCACACCATGTGTAAAAGGCTTAACTTTTTGTTTTCCCCAGGAAGTTCGTTGTTGTTGTTGTTGCCACGATTCAAAATAACGGCACCAGATAATAAATAACGCACGGTGGCCCAGTGGGTCGCGCTGTCGCCTCACAGCAAGAAGGTCCCGGGTTCGAATCTCGGCTCGGGTGCCTTTCTGTGTGGAGTTTGCATGCTCTCTCCCCGTGTCCGCGTGGGTTTTCGCCGGGCACTCCGGTTTCCTTCCACGGTCCAAAAAAACATGCTGCTGCATGGGTTCCTTGGCTTGCAGACTAAATTGCCCGCAGTGCCCGGTGATGGACTGGCATCCCATCGTGGATATATCCGTGCCTTGCGCCCTGTGTCTGCCGAGATAGGCTCTGGCTCATCGCGACTCTGTACAGGACTAAGCGGTTTCTGACAATGAGATGAGATAATAAATAACAGAGCACCGCAAGCACTGCGTAGGAACCATCCCAGCATGTATAGGTGTCTGACAGGCATGGACATTTCACTGTTTTTATATTGCCCCGCGTGTGTTTCGACACGGTGTCCGACGTTTCACTGCACGTGTCTGAACCTCCTGCAGGAAATGACGACGGTGGAATCTGAGCAAGCGCTGGACGGATCCGTGGCGCAACCACGCGTGAGATTTTTTTCTCTCGACAGCCGCTCATTTGTGATAGCCACGCCGAGTGCTCCCACTCTCTCTCCTTCGCGACGTTTCGCCTCCCGCACAAAGGCTTCCGCGTGACGCCTCCAACGTGGGAGACTTTAAAAAAAGAGCAGGTGTGGAGAGCGACTCTCATACATCGAGACGCGAAAACCTACAGCGTTACAATGCAGCGCGCGTCGTTGCTGATCGATCGTTGCCATGGGTCATTTGGGCCACATAGTTACCAGCGGACAAGGAACACAGTAACATCGGGGTGAGCAATAGGGGGTGGTAGTGGCATGCTTTAAAACAACCACATTGACGTGCGTGAGCTAAACAGAGGGCAGAAAAAAAAATAGAACCGTCGGTCAACCATTTTTTCCCCAAAGTTCTGAATGGGAGACACTATTATTAGACGGAGTACCATTTAAATGAGTCAGCGAGCAAGTTTACTATCAGGCACATTTAATGAGATGGCTAGTTCGTTTTTGTTTTGTTAAGGCATTCCATTTTAAATGCTTCGCATTTTATGCCAAGGAAGTTGTTCTAAGCCTATGTCTGTGAAACGAGCAAGAGTAACGTGGGCAACCTCTCTCATCTCATTGTCTGAAACCGCTTAATCCTATATAGGGTCACGGTGAAGCCGGAGCCTATCCCGGAAACACAGGGCGTAAGGCAGGAATACACCCGACGACGGGACGCCAGTCCACCGCCGGACGTGGGCAAACATTTGCCTTCAATGAACTCTTTATATAACCAGTCCTAAACTTCCGAACGAACGTGACAAACGTCCAATCTAATTGGTTGACTTATTGACAGAGGCGTGGCTGATTTACCCTACGTGGGGTGTAAGGGGATCGGCATGCACTTAAGTAGACATTGGGAAGAAGACCCAATATTATTTCTGTATGTCGCCGAGTGAGAGGACATAACCGGATACCTTTCGTAAACATTCGAATGCTCTAACATTAGCTGTAAATACAAGGGTTATAAAAAAAACCGAATTGCAGAAGCCCTTATGAACAGTAACCCTGCCCAAAGAGACCGAGTAGATTTTCCGCGATACGTTTTTAAGAAGAGGAAACATAAATACGATCAGCAATGCAAAACCAACAGTCTTGCCCCCTGAGAAGCAAGCACAGTGGTTTTAGGAAGGCGAGCCTTCAATTTGTCCTTAACGATTTGTTAGTTCAACTTGGACGTGGCTTTTTTTTTGTTTGACAAAAAAGTAGCTGATCAAACATTTCACTCCGAGGAGCGTTAACCAGAGATGCTAACTCACAAATGCCACGCTGCCGTCGTCACACACGGCATCGCAATGCCAGCCCGAAGGCCCGCCGTCATCAGACTGGAATCTACTTGACCGCAAAACCGATCATCGGATCATAAACAAAACAAAAACCTCAAAAATAAATGGTGAGCATTGCACATCAAAATTCTGCCTGGGAGCGTCATTAAATATATTAAGTGCTGCATTATATAAAACCTGCTGGTCGGCATGCCATGTACCAGTGCATACCAAAAAAAAAAGAAATCCTTTCATTGTTCACGACTTTCTGTGTACACTCGTGAAGGGTGGGAAAGCTTTCAGTAAATGGTTAATAATAGCACGTGAACACACGCCTGCCACGTGATGACCGCAGTAATGCACATCATCACCTTTCATGGGTACGACAACACATGCCCTCCCCGAAATGTCAGCCTGTCCATCAATCAACTGCTGGATGATGCCGTGTCTGTGTGCTGTTTGACTATTGCTCACCACACTGGTATACGCAACTGTGACATTAATATATTGTGATTATAGTCTATGCATTAGGCAGTGTTAGTCTCTATATATTGCAGGGCCAGCGTGCTATTGGTCACCGATAATTTGCTGGCCTCTCATTGGTTGATATCATTCGTGACGTCACAACCAGCCACGAGATGGCGTACAGAGTGTTTTTGTGATGTAGGTTTGATTGCTTTGCAAAAAGTGCTCTTTCGGGATAGCCGCGTCGATCGCCTATATTTTATTTATCTCGAGAAGGCAGCTTTTCGAAGCAAAATCATCGTTTATTTCTTTCATTTATAAAAACAAAAAACTACGACACTGGTCGTGTCACGTGACACCTCCACAGAGCATATTGCCAATCAGCTGTAGGCTGTTCTCTCGGCTCGCAGCTGATCGCACCATCACGATCTGGCAGTCAGCACATTCTTGGCCCAGGCGGCCGTACATCGCCGTAAAGGTTCCGTAGCACAAACAGCACTTCCGTCTACAGTGTGTTACGGCTGCAGGGGGATAATTTCACTTTGTGTAAGTTATACCGGGCGGCGCGGTGGCCCAGTGGTTAGCGCTGACGCCTCACAGCAAGAAGGTCCCGGGTTCGAATCTCTCGGCTCGGGTGCCTTTCTGTGTGGAGTTTGCATGCTCTCCCCGTGTCCGCGTGGGTTTTCGCCTGGCACTCCGGTTTCCTCCCACAGTCCAAAAGCATGCTCCTGGATAGGTTGATTGGCTCGCAGACTAAAATTGTCCCGCAATGCCCGGCGATGGACTGGCGTCCCGTCGTCGGGTGTATTCCTGCCTTACGCCCTGTGTTTCCGGGATAGGCTCCGGCTCACCGTGACCCTATATAGGATTAAGCGGTTTCAGATAATGAGATGAGATGAGAAGTTATACCGTGGTACAGCAGTGGTTGGGGTGGCTCCAGTGCTCTAGGCGCTATGAATCTGGCGACCTCAATTTCATTACCGGCCACAAGCAACCACTCATAAACTTGCACTCACCAGCGTGGCTCACTTCAAATGCGGTGTTGTGAAGTGCAAACTGCTTTGAACACGACAATCCCTCGATCCATTGCCTCGCACGCCAATACCAATGCACAACGTCTATCGTCGTGAAGAGCGATGCGAGACACACTTTGAAAAGCAAGCATGCTTTGATGCAAATTGGGGCAAAAGATTTCAGGAACGTGTAATAGACTCATTTATTTTCCAGACATCAAAGTTTATTTATCGTGGCTTCAGATATGGCTGTTTGAATTTTTTAAATGTGGAAAAAAAAATTATTTCAATTTCTCCTGTTTGATATGTCCAGATGGTAGCGCTTGCTTGGGAGCCTTTAAATGCAATTTTGAGATGCTTTCCCGAAATTCTTAATGTAATCTCATCTCATTGTCAGAAACCGCTTAGTCCTGCACAGGGTGACGGTGAGCCGGAGCCTATCCCGGTAGACACAGGGCGCAAGGCAGGGATATACCAACGATGGGACGCCAGTCCATCGCCGGGCACTGCGGGAAATTTAGTCTGTAAGCCAATCAACCTATGCAGCAGCATGTTTTTTGGACTGTGGGAGGAAACTGGAGTGCCCGGCGAAAGCCCACGCGGACACGGGGAGAACTTGCAAACTCCACACAGAAAGGCACCCGAGCCGAGATTCGAACCCGGGACCTTTTGGCTGTTAGGCGATAGAGCTAGCCACTGGGCCACTGTGCCGCCCCTAAATCCTTAATGCAATGTATAATGGAAAATAAATGCTGCAAATGTAAACCTGAGATTCTATGCTACAAACGATGGTAACACCATCAGCATTGTCCGTTTAAATGCCACTCAAAACCACTGATCCTGTGATGTGACATTCGATCGCGCACCTCTGCATAAGCTGATTCAATTGTTCCATCTTTTTTTGAAGATGTACCTTACCTCATCTCATCTCATTATCTGAAACCGCTTAATCCTATATAGGGTCACGGTGAAGCTGGAGCCTATCCCGGAAACACAGGGCGCAAGGCAGGAATACACCCGACGACGGGACGCCGGTCCATCGCCAGGCATTGCGGGACAATTTTAGTCTGCGAGCCAATCAACCTATCCAGGAGCATGCTTTTGGACTGTGGGAGGAAACCGGAGTACCCGGCGAAAACCCACGCGGACACGGGGAGAGCATGCAAACTCCACACTGAAAGGCACCGGAGCCGAGAGACTCGAACCCGGGACCTTACCGACATAGTATAAATGAAAGGATTATTGCTGTTGTGGTAATAATAATAATACTGCAATGTGCAACATGCACAATATATCGGTGACATTAAATGACCGTGACTCAGTGTGCTTCGAAATCCCAGGTGACAGAGATGTTGGGACCTTGAAGCATCTCTTAAAGTCGGTTTAGTGTGAACGCTGCCAATGCTGCTGCTGTGAATCTTCAGTTGGGATGACGATGGTCACATTCCAAAGGATTCCCGGCGGTGACCGTGGTCCTACCCCTTGATGTAAAGAGGAAGTTATAAGCCACGCCTATGTGGCGAGTTCTACTACGATCTGCAGCACAGGGAGACGACAATGGACCACCGTGGGAGGAGGTTAGTGCTCCGTGTTCCATGGTTATAATGGCAGCCAGATATGCCGAGGTCAATGCATGCAGAGTCTCATTTGGCACAAGTCACATAACAACTGGCGCCAGAGTTGGGAAAGTAAAAAAAAAAGCGAGAGACAGACACCTAAATAGAAATCAATAAATAAAACAGGGTTAACCAGGTTCGGATGTAATACATTTCTGGCCAGTATTCGGAAGTGCGCCTTCTGATGCGAGCAACCTGAAATCATTGTGGGTTCCCAGCATGCACATTTTATGACCTCCTGAAACAGGACACAGCAGCTCATAAAAGTTTCAAGCATGCGGCCGTGTTTCGTTTCGGCTCTGCCCCGTGTGCCAGACCACATAATGAGTGGTTTCGAGTGGGATCCGATTGCCTGAATTTACGGGCCTAACGGCAACGCGCGGCCCAAATTATTTCCACGACGAAACAAAACGGTTTGTTCTTCCGCCGGCTCACGGCTAAGCGAGCTAATGCTCAAGTTTGGAGAACACACCGAGCGAGCACAGGGTTAATAACTTTACGACCGTGTTTCGCCAATGCTGGCCAAGAATGGATTTGTTTGGCTGAAGGGAAAGTTTTTTTTTTAAAAACCCATGCATGACATCATTGAGGTATGGCACACGACGGTGGTAGTCATGTTAAGAGTGACGATGCCGTCAAGATGTCCCGTTGTGGTGAGAATAAAGAAAAGTTTGAATGATGTAGGTTCAGCGTCGCGGTAATAATTGTTCATTTCAATTAATGACGATCGCTTTGAACAGCTGCTCTTTCGGGATCTTTTTAATCGCTTATTTTATGTTCTATAATTTATTGCTACCGTGTGACTTTCAGTTGAAATGTCCTGATGTTGCTGACATGCTGTTGTCTCCACAGCTCGGATTTGTAAGAAAAAAACAACTCCAAAAAAAAAAACGTTATTGCGGATTTGCCATTGTTATCTCGACGTGCCGTTCTCTGCGCAGGTCCGTGCAGCGCTCTGTGACCCTCGGGTGAAAAAGCGCTCTATAAATGCAATTATTAAAATTATTATGATATATATTATTAACCCAATTAAACTATGTGCACTATTAATTCGTACCATCAACCTGCAGGGTAGTACACAAATAAAATATAATATCCACGGAGATGTATTTTTTTTCAAGAGCTGTTTATATGGACTAGCCGTGACGAGTGTTTCTCTTCTCTGTGTCTTGATGGTTCATCTCTTACGTTGGAGGCGTCATCAGGCATCACCAGCAGAGACGCGGAATCTCAAAACCACGTTCATAAGATGCCATAACCCTAGGTTTTAAATTTGCCACGGAGGCCATAAAGGGAACCTAAATGGTCAGTTTGCACAATGTGCAGTGCCAACGATGAATATTCATGAAAAATTCTCCTTGACATTCCAAAATGTTTCAAGGTTAATGATTTCATACATTGGGATCACACTGAGGGGATAATGTTGTAAAGTTAATGATTTAATACTGGTATGTGTACACTAAGCTCCATCATTAGACCTCCGACCTTGTCTGCAAAGTGCTCTTTTACATTTTGAAGAAAAAATATCTGCCATATCAAAATACAGTATAACCATATTGTACACCGTGTTAATAGCTCTCTATAGGTGTACACACACATTGGCCGATACAATGGACGCTTTATTATTCCAGCTGAGACTGTCAGGCAAAATTACGTTAATCAGAGCTTCTCAATGCTCAAACAAATATTGGGCTGCACTCATCTCCATATGAGGTCTTGATCCCACAGAAGAAATGCGAGAAATGTAGGATGATTTCTTGCAGACGTCTAGGGTCAATGGATAGAAGTTACATAAAAAAAAATTAAGTTCACCATTGTCGCACAGCGAGAGGTGCGGCCACCTCACCACAAAAGAGTTCTGGTTCGATTCCCCAGCCGGTTGCCTTCCTGTGCAGACTTGCAAAGTTCCCCCCCCCCCGTGTCCGTGTGGATTGTTGTGGGTACTCCGATTTCCTCCTACAGTCCAATGAGATGATGCTGCCTGGAATTACTGGTCTGCTAACCAAATTCTACACTGCCTTGTTTTGGACTGGCGTACCATCTTGGGTAGAGCCCTGCTTTGCACCCTGGTGTCTGCTGGAATAGGCTCTACAACCCTGTACATATTTAAAGTTTTTTTTTTAATAATTAACTATTGGTTGCCTTACTCCATGACATGCAAATCACGATGAACACTATCATGAAAGAGCAACTTGAACAATTCTCAAACATCACCATAAAAGTTACATTATTATTAATCATTATTTAGCATATGACCTTATTCAGGGCGACCTACATCATGTCATCTATAAATAGTGTAAACAAAGGCTAACTACACAATAATGTAGAATTATTACCATGAGTCATGGTCTATCCATTGCTGGATGAAGGCCTTCCCACAACATCGCTATCTCTCACGCTCTTGCAAAGCCACAATCCACACCGCTCCTGCGCATTAGTTCACCTTCTGACTCCCATGCCTGTAGACGGTGTCCTCTCTGTGGCTATTTTTTGCCAGTGTACATATGTAACGAGTAGAAAAGGTTTTTGTACCATTTCTGGCAATTATACAGGTGTTAAGATCTTAAAATACCAAAATAGACACCTTCCACCAAGTGTCTAGTTTGCAAAAGCCACACATGTGGCAAAATATGCAAAGAGGAAGCTTTGATAACATATGCATTGTCCTTCAAACTGATCGGCCTACACCAGACATGGCTTTCTTTTGAGCCTGATTGTCAGTGTCAGCCAGATGATGCCAAAAGGCAGTCAGCTCAGGTCAATGCAATATCAATGCTTAGTAGCTCAGGTCGAGCTGTGTAAGCTATGGGTACGGTTTGCATATTTCGCCAAAAGTATGTCTGGCTTTTGCAAACTAGACACTTTGTGAAAGGTGTCTATTTTGGTGTTTTCAGATCTTAACACCTGTATAATTGCCAGAAATGGTACAAAAACCTTTTCGACTCGGTGCCCTCTCTATTGCATGAACACCTTTCACTTCCCCCTCTATTGTGTGCAGTAGGTGTTGCATAACAACTATAACCGTACGTTTATGTGGCTGAGACGGCAAGTAATAATAATAATTGCATTTATACAGCGCCTTTCACCCGAGGGTGACAAAGCGCTGCACAGAGCTGCGCGAAGGACGGCACGTCAACAATAATGACAGAGAATGGAAAATCAGCAACAACAACGTTTTCTTGTGGGTTTTTTAGTTGTTGCAAATCCGAGTTGTGAGAAGACACCATGTCAACAGCAACATCAGCACAGTTCAACTGAAAGTCAAACAGTAGCGATAAATCATAGCACGCAAAGTAAGCAAAAAATTAATAAATACTTCAACAGAAAAGGAAGGAACAAATGTTTCCGAGCAGGTGCGGGTCGGCAGAGAGCCAACATCCCGGCACGACAACACTGAGCCGCATCAATAGTCCTCGCCGGGGGACTTGCAAGCTCTACGGAACAAGTAGTAACGGCGTGTCCCATGCTTGTCAAGTACCCACTTCTGCCAGCCAACCATCAATCTCACCCCTATCTATTGTGACATGCCCTCCCAAATCGAACTAAGTTTTTCTTAAAAGTCTACATTTACTTTCGATTAAGTGGATGATGTGTGTCTCCTGAGCGAGCGACATAGGATTCATTAGACTTAAATGTCAGACAAACATACGAACTAAGTGGAAATTGTGTTTATAGGGAATAACTTGAGTTACGTGGACACAAAGTGTGTTTAGATTGTTCACGGGTATGCTGTACATCACTAGGCACAACGTACATCACAAGCAACATACATTTGTTTTCCCTGAATCCTGAAGCCCTCTCCAGAGGGCTAAGTGCCCTCTCGCTGACACGCTGTGCCCTCAGTTATCCTCCGTTATCCGGTTAATGGCCAAAGCCACAGCTGTCCCGTAAACAATGACACCATACCTTCAATTGCAACATTTCTCGATTGCCATAGTGCAATTAAACTTGTACTCTAGAATGTTGAACCCACCCCACATTCTAAACTAACCCACCCCACATTCTAAACTAATTGTCAGTGACCACGCGCATTATATTGCTTTATGTGTATTTGCATTGCAATATATAATAGTCCACTTAGGCGTTTTTAATTTTCATACTTGACTCACAGGGCGGCACGGTGGCCCAGTGGGTAGCGCTGTCGCCTCATAGCAAGAAGGTCCCGGGTTCGAATCTCGGCTCGGGTGCCTTTCTGTGTGGCATTTGCATGTTCTCCCCGTGTCCGCGTGGGTTTTCGCCGGGCACTCCGGTTTCCTCCCACAGTCCAAAAACATGCTGCTGCATCAGTTAACTGGCTTGCAGACTAAATTGCCTGCAGTACCTGGTGATGGACTGACGTCCCATCGTGGGTATATCCCTGCCTTGCGCCCTGTGTCTGCCGGGATAGGCTCCGGCTCACTTCGACCCTGTACATGACTAAGCGGTTTCTGACAATGAGATGAGATGAGACTTGACTCATACCTGCGTATGAAGTCGGATAAATGCCAACTGTGAGATGTCTAATACTGTGCTGTTATGAGTTAACATGAGGAGAAATCGCCCAGAGATCGTCACATGGCTATCGCGAGTGGCGAGTGATATCTAAAGTGAACTGAAGCCCACTGTTTAGAAACCCGCCGTGAGCCGACATAGTGAAATATTGTAAAACACCACGATGGATACAGCGTTTGATGACATTCACCCAGGAATATATCGATGGCTGGAAATAGTTTTAATCATCAACAACATCATCTTCTCTTAAAGTTGTGCTCAATGAGCATTGAAGACACGCTCATCATTTATCTCCAGTACATAGCAGCCTTAATTATGGCTAGCACATTTCAGTCACTCGGTATCAGCACCCGCTTAATCCTGTACAGGGTCGCAGAGGTGGGGGGGGGGGGAGCTGGAGCCCATCCCAGCAGCCACAGGGTGCAATCCGGCGTAATACCAAGAATCTGACGCCAGTACGCATCAGGGCACTTTTTGGGAGGAAATTTACTCCGCAGTCCAATTAACCTAGGCAGCAGCGTGTCTTTGGATGGACGGTGGGAGGAAACTGGAGAACCTGGCAAAAACCCACGTGGACACAGGGACAGAACACACAAACTTCGCTCAGAAAGGCACCCGAGCCGGGAACTAAACCCAGGTCCTTCTTGCTGTGAGGCAGCCGCGCTACTCACTGCACCACCGTGCCACCCTATAACACATCTCCAGCAATTAAAAACAAAAGGGCAAACACAAGACGTTCCCTTCTCTGGTTGCGTATATCTTATGCCATTCATCCGGTTACCATGTAACCATTTGTTATGATGTGCTGAGTCAACAATTTTAATTCCCGAATTGTTGACAGTTTGACTACTATTGCGGTTTATGCGGAATCCACAGTGGCTGTAGGGTCTACACATGGACCCGAATTAAGGATTCTGTGAACAAACCACACGCGTGATTCGAGAACAATTAAAATTGTAGAAAGTGCACAACATTGGCTCGTTCTTGTAGACCGAGAACAACTCAGAAGCCTGCGAAAACACACCAGCAGGAATGATGCCAGTGCCAACCATTGCCCAAGCTCTCAATTAAAGTGTTATCAGTCAATCAATATAATGTGAGGCAAAGCACTGAAGCACCTGGAGAAAACCCACACGTTTGAGGGGGAAACACTCTATCCCGCACAGAACGAACAGACGGAGTACAATTTTTTTTGCTGTATCATCATTAGCCACAGGAAGGGAGTTTCCCCAACATCTACGTGATCCACCAATCCTCACCTCCACAATGCTGGCTTAGAGGCGTGCGTCATCACCGCCCAGTAACTTGAGCTATGGAATGGTATTTTTATTATTATTGCTCAATAAGTGCACCCCTAGCGGTGGTCATCGCCGTGTATGGCCCCCAAGTCAGTGACAGAAACTCCACATCCCTATGGTGTGTGGGGAAAGACACTCCCACATGGCAAAATAAAGTGGCTCTCGTTATAGAGATCTGTGTAAGGATCGAAAATCTGAGTCAAGTCCAACCAGGAACTGAACTTTAACACCGGTGCTGCCTGGCTTGCTCTGAATCCAGCAGGATAAAAAATAATACATCTAGGGACATTAAAATTGTTTTTCTCCAACGTAACCGTAGGTTTCTTTGAGGCACATTTTTCGTGCATACTCACCATTTAATAGATTGGGATGGGTTAAATAACATTTAAATAACACGCTGGATGAAGGTCTTAATCTCGAGCGTTGTTTGCCCGCACTTCACCACAAAAGGTCAGTGCAGGTTAGCGAAGGGGTGGTGGGAGTGGGGAATTCATGACCAGTTCAGACATTTAACTTGCCAGGAATCGAACGCAAGCCCTCGGTTTCATAGTGTGGTGCGTTAACAGCTGCTATGTCTCAAGCGCAGGACCGCTTTGTTATAAAATAACCAATGTTAATAAATAAATAAAATATCCCAGCCACTTTCCACGTTTGCTTCTGCAATGCTAATGCACGCACCTCCTTTCCAGGTCTGCAACCTCGGCCGAGCGAGCAAGTTCGGAATAACTATTGCCGCTCGTAATGCGCGTGGTCACAAATCCACCTGGGTTCAGAGGCTAAGTAGCGCCCTGCACATTAATCCTGCATTCATTTGGATATACAGTGCGGTATTCCTAGTGCGTCACGCTGTAACTACATACGTGAGCTGAACACCAACCGGGGCGTACTTTGTAAGGTGGTAAAGTGTGAGGGCTTATCTGGACACACTTTGCCCGGGCCTTCTGTCAGTCAAGCGCGGCGACGCCGAGTGCACTGGAGTTCATCTTTTGTCCCCAATGGCTTGACGCCGGCTGTGCGATCGGCAATGTGGCACAAGAAGCCACTTCTCAATCGGGCGGTAGAGCGGGCCCACGGTGGACAATGGTCCGCGGGAGCGGGC
>JAZEWT010000028.1:6794509-6808819 GCA_036362905.1 Mordacia mordax
ACAAGACAACACGTCTCAGCTAAAGCATTCGGAGCGTCTGATGATGGCTCCAATGCGGGAGGTGAAACCTCGTAAAGGTGAGATCAGGAACGCTCGACATGGCTATCCCGAAAGAACAGCCATCGAGAACAATTCTCGATGAACAATTCTCGACTATGGGCCATCGATGAACAATTCTCGATGGCACATAGTTGTTCGGAAGTTGTTCAGACATAAGCACATTTCCTCGGAATCCCTTATGAGACAGACGTTCCATTAATGGGATGACTTGTTTGCTTCTGTTCACGATCATTAAGCACTTTGTT
This sequence comes from Mordacia mordax, assembly GCA_036362905.1. Taxonomy (NCBI): domain Eukaryota; kingdom Metazoa; phylum Chordata; class Hyperoartia; order Petromyzontiformes; family Petromyzontidae; genus Mordacia; species Mordacia mordax. The sequence continues at coordinate 6,794,815 of JAZEWT010000028.1, forward strand.
TATTACAAGGTGAACTCCTTTTGAGACCAAAGTACATTTAGTAAAAGTAGACCTGATATAAAACAATAGCATTGGAATGTGTTTTTAACAAATCAAAACTAAAATGACATAACGGGTGGCATGATGGCCCAGTGGGTAGCGCTGTCGCCTCACAGCAAGAAGATCCCGGGTTCGAATCTCGGCTCGGCTGCCTTTCTGTGTGGCATTTGCATGTTCTCCCCATGTCCTTGTGGGTTTTTGCCAGGTACTATGGTTTTACTCCCACAGACCAAAAAACTTGCTGCTGCATCGGTTAATTGGCTTGCAGACTAAATTGCCCGCAGTGCCCGGTGATGGACCGGCGTCTCATCGTCGGTATATCCCTGCCTTGCGCCCTGTGTCTGCTGCCGAGATAGGCTCCGGCTCACCGCGACCCTGTACAGGACTAAGCGTTTTCTGACAATGATGAGATGAGACAGGCCGAGCTGACCACCACCTCCAGCACAATGCCATAAAATCACGCAATCTCGAAAGGACAATAACTACAATTCAGCAGACGTTAACACATCGGCAAGAGTCTCTCGAGATAGATGAACATGTCAACAGTGGACATTCTTAGAAGTTGAAACGGCAGAGATTTGCGGAAGACCATCGTCACCAACGTCCTGTAGGCTATGGTACCTAGAAAATTATTGTTTTGCAGGTTCGTTTTTTGACCATACGTTCGTTGGCCCATACCTCTAACACATGGCACAGCCAGGAATAGAAGTGAAGGGCACTAGGCCATAGGCTTGTAACGTGACCACAGATTCGCTCTCCCCCTCTTAGTTTGAAATATTCATTTGACACCTGGCAAAGCTGCGACTGTTTGAGCTCGGACAGATGGTAAATCTCTTTCTTACGCTTCAGCAGCCTGAGATGTTATCGCAGCTAAAACCCTTTGTAATATGATTAGGTTTGTAAAAAAAAACATCTACGTATTTAGAAGGTAGGAAATTAAAATCACTCTCACATACACCGAGTCTGTCAATCAATCGATGAACGGTTGGACAAAGGTCTGGTTTGTGAGTGAGACATAGGAGATTGAGATGAAATACTTGGTGGATTTCTGACTTCAGAATCTCACAATTGTCATCATATGGGATCGTGAGTCTCTGATAATGTCTCATCTCATCTCATTGTCTGAAACCGCTTAGTCCTATACAGGGTCACGGTGAGCCGGAGCCTATCCCGGCAGACACAGGGCCCAAGGCAGGGATACACCCACGATGGGACGCCAGTCCATCTGATAATGTGCAATTCTCAAATGCATTGTCCATCATTGTCCATCTCGTGTTTATGGTCTCTCGAGTTTCTGTCTCCCCATGGATCGTGACCTTATCGTGATGGACGGGTAAGTGTCTTCCAATGAACCCCAGAGCTGTGTCACCTGGAGTCTCGCGCTTTTTATTAAGGGTCTCGTTTGGTGAACAGGTCTGGACTCCAGCGCTGCCGATAGGTTTCCCCTTGGCGAACTGGTCCGAGGGGAGCTTTAGGACAAATAACTCTCCAAAGACCCACCGACTAAAGGATGCTGGCGTTAAGGAAGGGCATTCAGGCATAAAAGTCTGTTCCAACATTCATCTCATCTCATTGTCATAAACCGCTTAGTCATGTACAGGGTTCGCGGTGAGCCGGAGCCCATCTCGGCAGACACAGGGCGCAAGGCGGGGACACACCCACGATGAGACGCAAATCCATCATCAGGCATTGCGGGCAATTTAGTCTGCAAGCCAATTAACCTATGCAGCAGCATGTTTTATGGACTGTGGGAGGAAAAGGCAGCCATGCAGTCAACCGGTGCCAACATCTGTCAGATACTGTGTCCCGTACATTATAATACTATCGGGCAATTGATGAATATTTCTGTTGCGGGAGAAAACCGGAGGACATGGAGGAAACCCACGTAGAACAGAGAGAGAACACACAAGCTCCACAAAGAAAGGCCACTCCAGGCAGCAATCGGACCACCTTGGACAGAACTTTCTTTCTGCAAGGCGCAGGTGTCACCACCGCGCAGCAACCCGGCGATTAATTGGCAGAAATTGCGAGTCAATCGTATACTCGTGATTCAATACGCAATGCCATTTTGCGAATAAGTAGACGCAATGCACGAGATGATGCTCTCTGATCGGCCTATCGCAGTACGTGTGTGCACGGCAGCTGATCCCACGAAGTAAACTGATCTCTCTTTTCGTATCGGTCCAGCAGTCCAAAGAATTAAACACCCTCGAAGCGTATAAAAATGATAGACACAGCACACACGCGTACAGCCCCCCACCACCACCACCACCGCCCGTGGTTTTAAACCCGTTATACAAAATAACACACTTTATGTAATTGGAGGTCAGAGGTGCATCATCACCACTGACGTTTTAATGGTGTGCTATTAGCATTCCTCTTCCGCACAAAAAATCAGGACCAACTATTAAGCAAGTCTGGTCTGGATTTCACTGAGACCTGAGTCTGCATTTGGGCACAATTTCACAGTGGGGATTATGTAAGAATTTTAAGCATTTAGCGGTGGCAGGGGTACGTTCAGAGGAATAACCGCCGATATTGGGGGCTCGGCGTTCTGTCTCGCTGGGCTGTTGAGCTCCACTGTGGCTCGCGAGGGTATTTTTGTATATAAGGGCCGTCTGTGTGTGAGTGAGTGTGTGTGAGTGTGAAACGCTCGCTGCAGACACGGTTTGACCGACGGTCCTCAAATATTGTCTCGGCTGCTTTTCTCGAGAGTAAAGTTTGCTTCCAGCATTCTAAGGACACGTGTCCAGTGTTTCTTCACTCTCGAAAGCCTGACGAAGGCTCCAACGTGGGAGATGGAACATCGCAAAGAAGGGAGAAGGAACCGTTTAGTCCTGTACAGGGTCGCGGTGAGCCGGAGCCTATTCCGGCAGACACAAGGCGCAAGGCAGGGATATATCCACGATGGGACGCCGGTCCATCACCGGGCACTGCGGGCAATTTAGTCTGCAAGCCAATTAACCTATGCAGCAGCATGTTTTTTGGACTGTGGGAGTAAAACCATGGTACCTGGTAAAAACGGACACGGGGAGAGAACATGCAAATGCCACACAGAAAGGCAGCCGAGCCGAGATTCCAACCCGGGATCTTCTTGCTGTGAGGCGACAGCGCCACCCACTGGGCCACCGTGCCGCCCCAAGTCTGTTATTGCGAATGTGTAAGGCAATCTCTTCGCCGAGGTCGACGCTGAAATTGTTGAGGTTACGCGTGAACGCGGTGGCCGTGTGTTCGATTCAAGAGCTCAAAGCGGGCGGCGCCTAACCCTAATATCGGGGCATACGTGCGCACATTCGTGGGCAGTCTGCGGTGCAACTCGACCTCCGGCAAACAACCGGCAAATAAAATAATGTACCCTAAAAATAATGTGACGAGACAATCGCGCAGAAACGAAAAATTTCGTCCGCACTCCCCCAAAGCAATTCCTTTTCACCGTAATTAGAAATTTCCGAACAGGAGATTGTTTTGCGGGAGAGGGCAAGATTATATATGCTTCGGGAGAGAAAAAAAATCAAAAGTAAGTGGATGTGTGGGACATTTCGGACAGCTGAAACAATATGTCTAAGGGTGGATGGCTATAACTTTTTTTCTCTGTGTGTCTGGGGCTAACCTTGGCACGTGTGTAAATATTAACTTCCTGAAGTCAACTTTCGATAGTCTCCAGCCCTTTTTTTTCGGTTGACAGTTTTTTATTAACACAAACCACAGGGGACGGCCCATGGAAACACTTCAGATAAAACAACAAACTACTGTTGTTGTGTCCTGTGCATAACCTTCCGTCGCACGCTTTCCAAAGGCCCTCCATTGCACTGCGGGGGGACAATGAAGGCTCAAGTCTTGTTTCCTTAGAGGGCAATTCATAGACAATTTGCCATCCAACAGAGGTGCAGAGGTGAGCTCACCTCGCTATTAATCCAATGACACTGAGTTCAACTCCCGGATGCAGCTAACCTTGACATGTGTTACATGAATCGAATTCATAATGCGTGGCAAATATTCATTCAATTTCGAAGTCATCAATGTGAAGGGAGGGGGGGCGGCGGCACGGTGGCCCAGTGGGTAGCGCTGTCGCCTCACAGCAAGAAGCCCAGCTCAACGGTTCCTTCCAGCTAACATAAAAATATAACCGAGAGACTGAAATATGGTCAAACAAGCACCTTTACCAACGTGGAATAGGAGGAAGCAACGTTAATTCAGAGGTGGATTCAGAAATGACTGTAGAATATATATCTTCATGATTGTGCATTATCACATCGCCCAATTGTGAGGGATGGTGACGCCTTGGGTAGGCATTCATCCAGCAGTGGAATTTCCACAGCCGATTATGATGATTGTTATTGAGACCACATGACTATGCACCATTAGCAATGCAAAGTAATCAAACATTCCCTTCCCTGGACGAAGCTGCAAAATATGGGAAAATCAGGTCATTCTGAACGCTGCAAATAAACTTTTAGGATCAACGTTTCCTGTGAAATTTTCTGACGAAAACAAGTAACCATCGACCAGTAATTGCCTTAAAAGTCCTGTTTTATCAAAGTGTGTGCTTTGTTGAGCAGCGGTGATGAGTTGGCTGAGTTTACGAGCCAAGTCCATCTACGTACAAAGTGGGGCCCGTTTTACCGGATGTCTCTCTGTGGCCTGACAGTTATTCTCTCTTCGATCAAATACCTTTGACACCGAACAAATACTGTGGGCACTACGAATTGTCAGTGTATTTTAAACCCAGCACCCCAATGGTCCCGATGCTCGTGACACAATGGTCACAACAGCCAGAGTACAGGCTCAGATTGAAGGGTGGATCCCTCGGAATTCCCAAAGGACACACAAAGCAAACAGAAAAGCCCAGCACCATTACAGCATCCATTGTGTTCGGACACAAACATTGTTTGCGGCACTTTGCGGCCAAGTCTCGCGAAATAATACTGCCTTGTCAAGGGTTCGAGAGACGTTGCTTCGAGACACAATGGGGCAGGAGGAGGCAAAACATGACCCTCAGACACTGGGCTTCCATTTCACCATTGGGACCAAAGGGCCAAAGCAATGTAAGCATGTACAATTGTGATTAAAAGACTCCCCCCATTGCGCATGCCTTAGCTCTGCAGCTAATTGGTGAACGTGATAATTGTAACAATGCTCTGATCTTACATCCATGGATCAGGTTAGTTGTGCCTCTCACGTTTCAAATCTTTAGTTGTGTTCATGTAGGTTTTCACGGCTCCACGCTTGAACTCTCCTACCTCCGGAGTGGGAGGCGAAACGTCGCGAAGGAGGAAGGAGGAACGCTCGACATGGCTATCCCAAAACGAGCAGCTCTCAAGGGTAATGCAAACTTCCCTTGTCTGTCTTGGGCTGTGAAATTTTGTCCTTCCGAGCATCTGTTTAGGACCGCTATGGGTACTTTTTGCCAGTACACATATATAAGAGCAGGACAAGTTTTACCGTATCTGGCGATTATGCAGGTCTTACGATTTTAACAGCTCCACCTAAGCTATAAGCATTGATACTGCATTGTCCTGAGCTGACTGCCTTTTGGCAACAGCCGACACCGGCAATTAGGCTCAAAAGGAAGCCATTGCCTGGTGAAGGCCGATCAGTTTGAAGGACAATGCATAGGTTATCAAAGCTACCTGTTTGCATACTTTGCCACTAGTATGTGTGGCTTTTGCAAACTGGACACATTGTAAAATGTGCCTATTTTGGTGTTTGGGATCTTAACACCTGCATAATCGCCTGGCAATTATGCAGGTGTTAAAATCTTAACACCTGCATAATCGCCAGATACGGTAAAACTTGTCCTACTCTTATATATGTTTCGGACCGGTTAGGATTTCTAGTATGACTGATTAAATGCGGTGTCGTTTAAACAACAGTTAACGTCCATTTATTACCGCACTCCACATGTGTCAATTGTACTTAATTTGATTCATTGCCCTCTTGTCATTACATTAATCTAGCGACGTGATAAGTTATGGCTGCTGATTTGTACATTTTACATCACGCAATCGCTGCCGTGTTGCCAGGACCTCCACCCCCCCCCCCTACAAATGAGATTGGAATCTGCTCGGAAATCCTGCTTCAGTGTAAAGATCGATGGCAGAAAGGTACGCGAAAAGTCATTGCTCGAGGAGAATATCTTTGAAAAGAAAGCTCGACGGCAGTGTTGGCACAAATGCCCTGCGCTTGATATGAAAACAAACGTTTAGTATCGGCCCTGTGACAAATGTCATCGGCGGTCGTCAAAACTCTGCAAAGCGCAGGCGGAATGCAGTGAATCCTAACGAAATACAGACGCGCGCGCGCAGCGAGACTTTTCAAAGTGCCTCTCGCATATAAGATTACAATAGGTTTTACCGTATCTGGCGATTATGCAGATCACAGAGAGCCTAAGGCTCTTGAACCGAATATCGGTAAGGGCATCATAGCCGCCTCGGTTTAAGTCATCGAAACAAATTGAAGCTTGGTATAGGGTAAAAGTGCAGTCCTGAATTGGCTTGTTCCCATCACTGCTGGCAGAATTGGCTCCCACTCGAGGGAGCTCTGGTGTAGCTCCTACGGAAAGTCTCATCTCATCTCATTATCTGAAACCTCATCTCATCTCATTGTCTGAAACCGCTTAGTCCTATATAGGGTCACGGTGAGCCGGAGCCCATCCCGGAAACACAGGGCGTAAGGCAGGAATACACCCGACGACGGGACGCCAGTCCATCGCCGGGCATTGCGGGACAATTTTAGTCTGCGAGCCAATCAACCTATCCAGGAGCATGCTTTTGGACTGTGGGAGGAAACCGGAGAACCCGGCGAAAACCCACGCGGACACGGGGAGAGCATGCAAACTCCACACAGAAAGGCACCCGAGCCGAGAGACTCGAACCCGGGACCTTCTTGCTGTGAGGCGTCAGCGCTAAGCACTGGGCCACCGCTCCGCCCTCATCATTATCAGTACCCGCTTAATGCTGTACAGGGTCGAGTGGGGCCAGATCCTATCCCAGCAGACAGAGGGCGCAAGACGGGGCAATAGCCACGATGTGACGCCAGTGCCTCGCAGGGCGCTGAGGGATATTTAGTCAAGAAAACTAATCCAGGCAAGAGCCTGTCTTTGGACTGTGGGAGGAAACTGGGATACCCAACAAAAGCTAATGCTGACAACATGGGAAGAACATGATGTAGGTGTTTCACGGCTCGATGCATGACGATTGCTTCGAAAAGCTGCTCTCTCTGGACAGCTGCGTCGATCGCTCCCTCTCTCCACCTCGCGACGTTCCGCCTCACACATTAGAGGTGAAACGTCGCGATAGGGGAGAGGAAGCGATCGACGCGGCTGTCCCGAGAGAGCTTTTCGAAGCAATCATCGCGGGAAGAACATGCAAACTACACAGAGAAAGGCACCCGAACTTGGAATTGAACCCGGAACCTTCTCGCTGTGAAGCGGCAGGGTTACTCGCCGAATCATTATGATATCCAGTCAACAATGTAAATACACTCTTAATGCTGGGCCTGTATCAACTAGTAAACGTTTAAGGTTTCGATTTTTAAAAAATCCCATGACAATTGCTTCCTAAAGCTGCCCTTTTGGGATAGCCGCGCCGATCGCTCCCCCTCTCTCCTTCACGATGTTTCGTCTCTCACGCTGGAGGCATCCTCAGGCTATGAAATCAATGCAAACAGTCCCAGATATTTGTATTTTTTAAAATCAAAAGTTTGTTGCACATTTGACATATGGGCACACACCAAGCCAGGTACATTTACTCTAGTCGAGAGTTATAAAGCCCCAACTACTAAGCTGTAACGAATTTCCATCTTCAATTCTCAAAGCTCACGATACATCCTTAGACTTGCGCATGTTAGAATCGGTGAATTTCAATTCGTATCAGCTGCATGATATGGGTTCAATGGAGTGTGATGAATCATAATGACAGTACAATATCGATTTAAGCAGGCTAAGATGGGGGAAAGAGTGTCTTCTCATCTCATCTCATTGTCAGAAGCCGCTTAGTCCTATACAGGGTCACGGTGAAGCCGGAGCCTATCTCGGCAGACACAGGACGCAAGGCAGGGACGCCAGTCCATCACCGGGCATTACGGGCAATTTAATCTGCGAGCCAATTAACCTATGCAGCAGCATGTGTTTTGGACTGTGGGAGGAAACCGGAGTGCCCGGCGAAAACCCACGCGGACACGGGGAGAGCATGCAAACTCCCACACAGAAAGGCACCCGAGCCGAGAGATTCGAACCCGGGACCTTCTCGCTGCGAGGCGACAGCGCTAATCACTGGGCCACCGCGCCGCCCGCCAATGATTTTATTCATAATTAATGAGTTGCTTGCTCGCTTTTGTTTTGTCGGAGGAAACCGGAGAACCTGGAGGAAAGCCCACCCAGAACAGGGGGAGAGAACACACACACACACACACACGTGCGCACACAACACAGGAAGATGGACGTGGGTGGCAAACGAACTGCCTCAGGCGGGGCTCTGTTTGCGCGATGTGAAGACGTTACCGCTGTGCCGCCGCGCCGCCAACGTTTTGTTGACTGCGCGGTGGCACAGCGGTGGGGGAGACGGAGTGAGCGATCACAGCCGTGCGTCAAACTCGAGAGCGCACGCCGTTGAAAGGGGCCCATTCATAGCGCAATCCCTCGCTTCGCCCTTGCCGGCACCTTCTCGAACGGCGTTGATCGTTACGCGTACTTTTATTGCCAGAATACATATATAAGATTACAACAGGTTTTACCGTATCTGGCGATTATGCAGGTGTTAAGATCTTAACACCTGCATAACTGCCAAGCAATAATGCAGGTGTTAAGAAACACCACAATAGACACATTTTACAATGCGTCCAGTTTGCAAAGCCACACATGCTAGTGGCAAAGTATGCAAACAGGTAGCTTTGATAACCTATGCATTGTCCTTTAACTGACCGACCTTCACCTGGCAGTGGCTTCCTTTTGAGCCTATTTGCCGGTGTCAGCCGTTGCCAAAAGGCAGTCAGCTCAGGACAATGCGGCCTCAATGCTTTATAGCTTAGGTGAAGCTGTTAACGCTATGGGTACTTTTTGCCAGTACACATATATTAGATTACAACAGGTTTACCGTATCTGGCGATTATGCAGGTGTCAAGATCGCCAGTTACGGTAAAACCTGGCGTTAATCGTCTCTGCCTGAAGTTGTTACTCCTACGTTTTGGGGCAATAGGAGGCGTTATTATGGAAGCCTGCGATGCCTTTCCAATCGATTTATCGAGGCTGCGTGTGTTGAGCTGACAGGCAGAGCAAACCGAGGCACTTTTTAAAAGTCCATTAGCCGCTGCTTCTTGGGGCCACTTGTTTTGGTTTTGAATGTCAGTAATTAATGGCCGCTGGATTAAGGTCCCCTTACTAGTATCAGTAACTCGCCATTAATATTGGTTGTAGCTGGAATTTAAATGTAAGCCGTCACTTTTTATTTACACTGGACGGGAACGTTGAGATTTATCGTTCTTTTTGGGCGGCAGGATGGTGCAGTGTTAACGTCTACGCTGCACAGACGGTTCTGCCTGAGGCAGTTCGATTCCCACCTTGGGTGCCTTTCTGTGTGGAGTTTGCATGTTCTCTCCCCCCGTTCTGGGTGGGTTTCTTCCAGGTTCTCCAGTTTCCTCCCACAACACTAATTCGTCTCATCTCATCTCATTATCTGAAACCGCTTAATCCTATATAGGGTCACGGTGAGCCGGAGCCTATCCCGGAAACACAGGGCGTAAGGCAGGAATACACCCGACGACGGGACGCCAGTCCATCGCCGGGCATTGCGGGACAATTTTAGTCTGCGAGCCAATCAACCTATCCAGGAGCATGCTTTTGGACTGTGGGAGGAAACCGGAGTGCCCGGCGAAAACCCACGCGGACACGGGGAGAGCATGCAAACTCCACACAGAAAGGCACCCGAGCCGAGAGATTCGAACCCGGGACCTTCTTGCTGTGAGGCGAAAGCGCTAACCACTGGGCCACCGTGCCACCCACACTAATTCGTGAATTGGCCAATTACGTCATAAGATATGGGACGAAGTGTCTGGCAAGTGTTTGGCGCCAGCTGGCTGCATGACTGCCTCCTCCCCCCCCCCGCCGCGGGTTCTTTACGCCTCTGTATCTGTGTCTAATCCATGAACAGACATGGAATTTGCATGTGTTACAAATTGTATCATTGATAATAATAGTATTTACAAGTTGTCCAGCGGTCAGGTGTAAGCAAGCTATAACATCTCCGGGCAACGGGGACAATGTGATTAGAACAATTAACCAACGCAACGTGTCTTTAGACCGTGGGAAGAAACCGGAGTACCCTACAAAAAGTCCACACGCACATGGGGAATGCATACAAACTGCACACCCGAGCCGAGAATGAAACCCAGGTACTTGTTGCTGCGAGGTGGAGGCGCTACTCACCGCACCACCGCGCCGCAAGGTTCGTTGGGCAGTGTGTCACACAAACACGTCTCTCCTGCCGATGCCAAATGCACAAAAACGCACCTCACACTGCCTCTGAAGGAGATGTCTTCCCATGCAATAACTATCAACGGGGTTTGTCAACTTAGTTGAATTTCTCAACCCAATCTTTATTTCAGTAACTCTCAAAAGGAATCACATCCCCGAGGCTGATCACACTTAGGTCATAGTTCCATGACGCGACGCTCTGATTTTGCAATTCAAGCCACATTCAAAAGACCACAGAAGCAGAGAACGCAATGAGTCATCTTTGAAGCGTTTCCAAGTCACCTCAAAATCCAAACGCCTCTGCAAACACCAGATGCGGGGTTGGTTGGAAGGCATTTTTTTTTTGACAGCAAGCTGCCCGTAGAAAACTTCTGCATTTTTTTTATATATTCAGGGCAATAACACGGTACATTTTTTCTCTCCTCATAAATATGAAAATAAAGCCAACAAAAACGTTTAAATCAACGATTAAAACATGGAATATTGTTTCAATAACGTGCAAAAAAAAAGCAGGTCGGAATGTTCAATGTTTGCACGCAGATTATTAGTGTTAATTACCACTGGCTGCAATGTACTTGTAATTCAAGAGTTATTTGTATTGACTTATATTTATTGTGCTACAGATATTTAACATGGGAATCACTCGTGGTAGAATCACTATTTATGCACGAGCTGCCCCGTGGGATGACGGGGTTTAATTACGATTACTGTGGGACAAGCTCAGCACTGGATGTGCTATATTTTTTCAAACTCCCATTTTTAAAAGGCCAATTTTTCATAAGGTCAAGCAAGCATTCTGAGCAAGTTGCGTAAATCCCATATTGCGCTGTCACCGGTCAGTCTTCAAGCGCCAGTGACTTTGAAATAAGAAAATGCCTCACGAGCCAGTGCTAATTTTATCTGCCACGTGGAGATGGTAGCTTGCGATGATGGACGAGTCGGTGCTTGGTCAGGAGTTTGAATAAATTCCCCCACGAAAACTGACAGCTCTACTGCACCGCCAGCACCACTACACATCCACTACCCGTTCCATCCAACAACGAGATCCAGTCCGTTGATGACAGTGTCAAGAGCCAGGAATGTTTGAAAAACATTTATCGGGCATCATAAATATTCGACCAGCAATTGCCACTGTCTGGCACCCCAAGAGTAAATAAAGGGTGTAGGATTTCTTCAACTGCCTAAATCTGCCACCTAAGTGAAAGTAGACACCTGTGAGAACGCACGCTGATGTGTAGATGGCCTTTGCTCTGCGCCCGCTGTCAGAACCACTCCCTAAGCGCGATTGTTAAGACGACGTAACGCAGCAAACACGTTGCCCGCAACACCTTTTCTCTTCCATCCGGCAGCCGGCGTGCGTGCCCTGCGCTGAGCGCACGTTCCGTGCTTACCCGGCAACACGCACGCGACGCAGCGAAGGGAACAATGAACCAGAGGGCACAATGCAGTGGATGTGCCGACGCTGCGAGTAACACTTGGAAGTCGTTATTATGATTCGGGGCTGGTGGCTCCGCGAGCCAGCGAGCGGATCGCAGTTGTAAGTCTGAGAGTTAAAATCCTGGATGAGGCTTGACTCAGCCCATCATACCTCGTGGGTCAAAATAAGTACCATAGTAGTTGTCTTATGGACAGACTTACCCTTGTAATATTTATCCATGCAACACTCTGTCTGGCAATTAAATGTAGGTTCTCATGGCACAATGTTCTGATACGGTTGACGGTTAGACAAGCGTCTTCAAGTAATGTTGTAGATTTGCCCGGACAATAGGAGGTTTCCATCTCCAGGACCGGCTTACGGCTGTAGAAGGATGATCACCACCCCAGTGCCCATTAAGCAGGAAATCACTGGCTTCTTGACTTAATAGCGGAGGCAAGTCTCCGACAGTGTACTTCTTCCGAGGGCAATTTATCGGGGCAATCTGGTGGCAGGTATTTTAACGTGAAAGCCACCTCTTCCCTGGTTTTACCGTGGTCCTAGGGCTTATCGTAAATTACGGACAAGCGTTCGCTTCACAGGATATACTGCCATGATCTGCTCCATGACCGCAGGGTGCTCTAAAGGTAAGGAGTGGCAACGGACGGGATGTGAAAAGAGACGACAGTAAAACTCGCACAAGCACATGGGAAGATACATTCAGCCCGAGATGTTAGACATCGGCTCCTAGATTAAATTCAGTTCCTGATCTATTGCTGCAGCGTTTGGCTGTTATCCCACTCCACGTGTCGTTTGTATCCAGACACTTCTGTTTTTATCATTGGGCGAATAAAAAAAACAAAGCAGCCACACTATCAATAATGGATAAACTCTTATGGATACTGGTCAATATGCATGGCTTAAGAACGCTCAAATGAGAGTTTGCAATTGTCCAACTCTTGTGATCATCCAGACCTAATGGTAAAAATTCCATATTCCTATGCTGGAAAGCAGTCTTTCCGGAGGAAAATCACAACCATATTAGTTTTCCACCGAGTTTTCCATCAACACTAAATAACACTCAATATACTAATCGGAGTAGGCTGATGATTATGTTGCTGAGTCAAGCCCAGGCGGGATGTAAACCCACACTCTCTAACGTGAGAGATCCAACCCACATGTACTCCTGCTTCACATTCACCCATAAAAGCGCAGCAGACGTTATTCAACTAAACGGAAAAAAAAAATAACCAAAGCGACCTAATTAAAGTGCCCCATAAAATTTTCCAGCATCGGGTTGGGGGGCCGTCGCAGAGAATGGAATCCTTGACGGGCCCCGTCCATTTGAGCGCGACAGCAGCGGAAACGGCGCGAGTCTCTCGGGCCGGTGCCGCGGCCGCTTGCCAAAGCGGTTTGGGTTTCACCTGCGAGAGGCCTCGCGGGCGTGCGCACCGCGGGCGCGCCGGGCGCCCGCCTGCCAGATCGCTCGCCGGGCGCCCGCCCCGCGCAGCCGTCAAACGCGCGGCGCGTGGAGAGAATTCGGACTGGCCGGGTCTCGCCGGTGCGCCTCCTGGCTCGGGGCTCCCTTCACCGATGATGACGACGCTAATGACGGATCGGAATAAGACAGAGGGACTGCTGTTTCTGCTCCACCTGCGGTTGCCTGGTCGCCTCGCGTGGACCACAAAGCGGTCGCAATGTCACTCCGCCTCGCTCCCTCCTCTGCCGCCGCCGTGTCACCCGGCCGACGAAATTTCGCGTCAATGTGGCTCGTTCCGTGTGCACCGCAGGGTGATCGCTCGCGCGATGGGCAGCGATTTTCACGAGTAAATTTAAAAAGCGTTCATCCCAAATTCCATGACTCTCAGGGCCCCCACGGTGTAAACTGTACAGTCTCTAGCTACAATTCTCTCTGTCTCTCCGGCCTTTCTGCCTTGGCAATGAAACAAACATTTTTTTCCAAAATGCCACCTATTATGTTTTCTTCTGCTTGGCAGTTTAATTAACAGTTGTCTTGCGTAAATGCTTAGTGCTGTTCCGTTGCGGGTTGCTTGACATTTCTGGCCTTGGGGGCTGTGCACAGC
>JAZEWT010000028.1:7060214-7072132 GCA_036362905.1 Mordacia mordax
GGGGGGGGGGGGGCCTCTCGCGTTACCACGAGGTTGTGGCAGGAGGGCGCGACGCGGTTTGAAGTTCCACCATTTGGTTATTTTTTTTTTGCGAAAGCCAACAAAAGGACCGAATGAAAGTTTCCTCTTCCTGTTCCCCCTCCGTCGCCGACGAGAGCGTCGCTCCGCGATCGAGCGCGGCTTAGCTCGTTGAGAACGAGAGCCGGTTCCGAAGGCGATTGTCTTGGAAGCAAGATCGGGTGTCGTGAGTTCTGGGTGCTACCATGAGCCACCTGGAGCATGACAACCCCTCTCCCCCTCCCCCTCCCTCAACCGACCTATAATTATCCTCTCCGCCCCAATGTTTATGATTCGTGTCGGGCTGCATTGCCAGGTACGGTGCTTGTTGGTGTTCTTGCTTTTTAAAATTGCGTGTTGTGCCGCGCCTGCGCGTGTTTGTCGCTGATGGTGACAGATTTCCTGTAGCAGGAAGGGTCACAAAAGGGCGGACACATTTATATTTAACACGCGTTGGAAATGTGTCAAATATTTCTGGCCCGGCGTGGATCGCAATCTTGTCGTGGTGCAAGGGTTTGCGTGTTTCAGTGAACCCGCAGAGCTGTGTCACCTGGTGTCCGGCACTCCCGCTAGGGTCTCCCTTGGTCAACAGGTCTGGAGTCTAACACTCCTGCTGGGGTTTCGCTTGCGAACAAATCTCGAGTCCTGATGAAGTCTCCTAGTCGAGCGCATTTGCTGGAGTCTCTCTTAGTGAACAGGTCTGGGGGTTGAGCGCTTCAGTTAGGCTCTCCCTTGGTGGCCAGGTCTGAATTCTCGTACTCTTGCCAGGGGAGGGTCTCCCTCGCTGAACAGGTCTGCGGGGAGGCTCCACACAATAATGACGATCCGAAGTTGGCGTCGAGAAAGGCATCAGCTTGTTAACGACTGCTCCAAAATCCCCACAATTGGAAGGGGACAATGGGCCAACCTGGAACAACCTCGCTAAAGCAGGAGGCGACACGGTGGCGGCTCCTGTTGACATTGGAACAACTAAAGGCAGGAGGGCAATGGTAGAAAATGGGGGCATGGCACCTTGCCCAGCGATGGTGACTTCCAAGCTAACAACAACAAATTAACGCATACATGAATCGACGGCTTTCGTGACCAATGTTATCCACAAAATCTATTTTTTGGGTTAAGCAAGGCAAAAAATTGTGTCGGGTGGTGAAGGGTTTACGACACCACTTTTTGCGTAGCCTTAACCCAAAAATGTATTTTACAGATAACGTATACATAATTTACCTTTATAAATAATACAAATAAGGACCCAACGGTGAAGTTTAAGTGTTTGTTATTGTTCTTAACCGTAATACGGTATGACGTGTTTTTTTATGTTCCAGCGCATGTTCTTAATTTTCGAGTTTAAAATAACATTTTCATGTAAGCCCAATAAAAACCGCGTGCTTGGCACGTTTTTTTCCTTCTATAAATACTCTTGTCCATGGGACTTAAACAATGGACAAACCACCCACCGTGGAAATATAACGGTAAATGAATGTTCATGTTGTGCTGTGCTGTCGTGAAACTGGACGCACGTAATGAACATTAATGTTTTTCGAGAAACAAGTACAAAAACCACGAGCATATGACCCACCGTTTACAATTACTCGACACACCAACAGCAGCTGTAGAGATCTCGGCGTTTTATTTATTTTGCCCCTTATTCCATGCCGTTAAATTTTTGTCGTTTGTGGCAGTGGCTGCCTCGTCGTACAACGGAAACTCTTTACATGAGTGAGTTAATAATCTTGCAGCAGCTTAAAGAGTGGTTCAACTTTTGAAGCAAATGGCTGTTTTGAATAAATAAACTTTAAAAAAATGTCGTTCGGTCGGTTGAGAAAATACAATCATAGCAACTACTATTTAGAATGCCGGTGATGGACTGGCGCCCAATCGTGGGTATATCCCTGCCTTGCGCCCTGTGTCTGCCGGGATAGGCTCCGGCTCACCGCGACCCTGTACAGGACTAAGCGGTTTCTGACAATGATGATGAGATGAGATTTATAACGCGTGGCACATATTTATTCAATATCGAGGGTATTCATTCCAAGAGAGGAGCTCCACTCGTTGTTGTGAGCGTCGCTCCTCTGGCCACCGTCGTTGTTTGAGGGCGACTATCTCCAACTGCCTCATAGGAGTCATTCACGACCATCCACCAAAGAGGTCGATCTCGACACCGCTGGTACAAGTCTGCAACAAGTCCACTTAGGTCTATGTCCTACTGTGCTACATCAGTCTATCTCTTGTCTAGCCCGTGCGGAGCCCTTTTAGCCCCCTCTGCCCGGCAGAACTTAAAGCTGCTTGGGCACGCGGTGGCTTGGCATGCAGGCCACATGACCCAGCCAGCGCAGCCTCGCCTGCCGGAGGAGCTCACCAATGGAAACTTGTCCGGATCTTTCGAGCATTTTTGTGAGATCCTCAAACAATTCAACCTGAAGAAATTCAAGATGGATCTTAGGCAAGCCAGCCATAAAGTTGTTTTGAAATGGCGCAAAAGTCCTGCCAGAGGGTCCGCGTCCCACAAGCATGAGAAGAATGGGGCACGACTACAGCTGAGAAGACCCGAAGCTTCGTGTGGAGGAACAGGCCAGGCAGCTTCCACACAGCGTCACGCAGCCGATGAAAAGATAATTCCGTCCAACTGATTCAGAGCAAAACCTCTGCTGCTAAACCGGAACCGGCCAAAAGCATACCGCCTAGGTTTTCTAAACTTCTCCACTTTCCCTCAGTACATTCCCCATCACTCATGAAGAGCTCAGGGGGTGGAGAACTTAGATGTCACAAAATACCCAGGCAGGTGCTTGGTTTTGGTGGGGCTGATGGTAAGACCCCCACCTCTTAGTGGCATGCTCTAAGTTCAACAGCAGAGCCCCCAACTCTTTCTCAGAGCAATTACCAAAACGTCGGCTTACATAACATGTTTGGCCATTGGATTGCCACCCCTTCACCGCACCTGGGCATCAATCAGCCTCTCATTGTTCCTGTACCAAATGGACATTCCACTGGTGCATTCACCGAAAGCCTCTCGAACTGCGTGGTCAAAAAAGATGTTAAATTATGTAGGATCCAGAGGGAATCCCTATCACAGCCCAAGGTGAACCGAGAATGGCTCTGACTCCCGACCACGTAGCTTAACCCGGGCTTGCCCACCATTATGAAGGTCCTTAGTGACGGCGAGCAGAGTGTCAGGGATCCTGAAAGCACTAAGAATAACCCACATCCCTGGCCTATTGATGGTATAATAGGCCTTGACCAGGTCAATAAAGCAGAGATGCAGATCCTGTTGAAATTCCCTATACATCTGCTATAGTAGCTGGAGAGAGAATATGGCGTTTGCACAAGACCGCCCCGGCCTGCAACTACATTGGGAATCCGCAAGCCTCTCCTCGGCGTGCCGAGCAAGGCGATGTTGAATGATCCTTTTCCAGGACCATTCCCGGGCACACTGTGGAGTGAGATGCCCCTGTAGCTGTTACAATCGCTGCGGGCCCCTTCTCAAAGAGGGGGGCCACGAGGGCAGGCATCCTTCCATTCATGCACAACTCAACCTGTCTTCCAGACGGTTGTAAGGTTGTCACATAGGGCGGCCTACAGACAAACACCACCCTCCCTCAGCACCTCGCTTGGGAGATCATTTCTGCCCGGTACTTTTCCTGGCCTCACCAATTTAGGACGAGCGGCTGTAATTGGTGCGAGTACCTGATGACACTGATTGCAATTATCAGCGAAACGTCGTCTCATTATCTGAAACCGCTGAATCCTATATAGGGTCACGGTGAGCCGGAGCCTATCCCGGAAACACAGGGCGTAAGGCAGGAATACACCCGACGACGGGACGCCGGTCCATCGCCAGGCATTGCGGGACAATTTTAGTCTGCGAGCCAATCAACCTATCCAGGAGCATGCTTTTGGACTGTGGGAGGAAACCGAAGTACCCGGCGAAAACCCACGCGGACACGGGGAGAGCATGCAAACTCCACACAGAAAGGCACCCGAGCCGAGAGATTCGAACCCGGGACCTTCTTGCTGTGAGGCGTCAGCGCTAACCACTGGGCCACCGCGCCGCCCATTGTCAGAAGAGTAATCCATGGGTGGGAACTAAAGCTGAAGTGGGACCTGAAAGTCTTCGTGTTGTACAGAGAAAATTTACGCTCATGCAGAATTGGAACCCAGGGTCCTCAGTGCAGGCTTGGAAAGAAACTAAACTACCCAGTATAGCCTTAACAGAGTGTAGGGGCAAGTGCTGTCAGCGAGCACCTATACAGGCCAGCACAGCAACAAGGGGGTGGGTGGCCAGCACCATGTCCGGTTGCTTTTGTCCTGCCTAGTGGCAATGTTTAAACACCACAACAGGCGCTCGTTTTAGGCTGAGTCGACCTTAGGCACGCCCAGGATCAGTTCAGGAAATCGTCACTGGCATTTGCCGCGAGCAGGAATCGAACTCGGGTCGCCGTATTCATAGCGTAGGGCTCCGACCACTACACCATCGCTCTTCGCGTACACGTACGCAAAAAAAAACAAACACTGGCACCGTTATGTATAGAGAGAGAGATCATTGTAACGATCGCGCCGTACCTGTATTGGCGTCACGTTGCTTCTCAGAACGCAGAAAGCTCTGGATCCAGGTGGGCAGAGGAATTCCTGCTATGTGTCTTCCATTACAGGGCCTGCCCGTCTAGCATATCAAACCGCTGGGCGGAGAGTCTGTGTGTCTGTAGGAATCACGCAGCCGGGTGGCGTGCGCTGAGCGTTTTCCCACCGCGCTTAAGTGTAAAATTAAAACAAAATTGACCTCCGCTACGCGTGTGTGTGTTCGGCGAGCAAGGGCTGATTAATGTGAGAGTTATCCGGTCGCGGGCGGCACGGTGGCCCAGTGGGTAGCGCTGTCGCTTCACAGCAAGAAAAGCCCGGGTTCGAATCTCGGCTCCGGTGCTTTTCTGTGTGGAGTTTGCATGTTCTCTCCCCGTGTCCGCGTGGGTTTTCGCCGGGCACTCCGTTTTCTTCCCACAGTCCAAAAAAAACACGCTGCTGCATAAGTTAATTGGCTTGCAGACTTAATTGTCCGTAGTGCCCGGTGATGGACTGGCGTCACATCGTGGGTATATCCCTGCCTTGCGCCCTGTGTCTGCCGGCATAGGCTCCGGCTTCACCGTGACCCTGTACAGGACTGAGCGGTTTTTGACAATGAGATGAGATGAGATGATCCGGTCGCTTCGCGCAGATATTCTACTGGGAAAAAGAATGAAAGTTCAATGTATTTACGATTCCTATTTGCAGGATTTTAAAAAATTTTGAGAACCGCTCTCGCGTGAGAATTTTTATTTATTAAATCGAAATAATATTTCGTCTTATTCAGTGGGATTTCACGAGTTAAAGGGAATGTCTTAAAAACAAAAAAACCGTTGCGTATAATTTAGTAGGAGACGCATAGATCGTAGGAGGTTGATGACGAGTGCTGATGAGTGTTGTGACGTTCGCAGCGGTTAGGGCACAGAACTGGAAACCTGAGTTCGATTCCCGTCCACGACCGCGCTGGTTGAACAGGTCCTGGGAACCCCCTTTACCACTGAGCGCTGATCAGCATGGTGACGGCATGGTCAATCAATGACCGTAACTGACACCTGCATGGGTATCCGTTTACCCAGAAATGCATTGACCCAAGGGCTGTGTGTTGTTATTATATACGTATATAACCACCTTTGTTTAAATATTCCCAACATTGTTTACATAGGTCGTCACTGTGGCATGAGTATTCAGTCAAAACACAGCACCTTTAAGACGTAAATCTTGTACGTCCACTTAAAATAAATGTGTTGCAATTAAACATATGTATGGTTGATGATTGCTTCGAAAAGCTGCTCTCTGTCCCGAGAGAGCAGCTTTTCGAAGCAATCATCATGCATCGAGCCGTGAAAACCTACATCATTACATATATATGGTTGGCGCGATGGCGCAGTGGGTAGCGTTGTCGCCTCACAGTAAGAATCCCACGGGTTCGATTCCCGGCTCGGGTGCCTTTCTGTGTGGAGTTTACGCGTTCTTCCCCGTGTCCGCGTGGGTTTTCGTCGGGTACTCCGGTTTCATCCCACCGTCCAAAGACACGCTGCTGCGTGGGTTCATTGGCCTGCTGAGTAAAATTGCCCCAAAAACTGTGCCCTGCGATGTACTGGCGTCACAACCCGAGTATTCGCAAGCCTTGCGCCCTCTGTCGGCTGGGATAGGCTCCGGGACCCCCCCGTTTACCCTATACAGGATTCAGCGGCTATTGATAACGATGATCATTGCACCTCCGTGTTGGTTGGCCGTGGCAAGTCTAGCGGCCAAAGAACGATGCGTAAATGTTTAAAACTCTTATCAGTTTGATGAGCTTGAGCAGTGACGATTGCTTTGAAAAACTGCTCTCTCGGGACAGCCGCGTCGATCGCTTCCTCTCTCCACCTCGCGACGTTTCGCCTCACACGTTAGACGCATCCTCAGGCGCATGATGCCTGTACTTTGTCTTAGACGTGCAACAGATTTTCTGCGAAATTACTTGATTGTCTTTAACGTAGATTGTTTTTGCCAATTAAGTTATAAATTAAATGTTGAATCTCCGCAATGTGTTATTGCGGCATTGTTTTGTAACATTTAGATAAATGTAAAAAAAAACCTCACAACTTACTAAGCTGTGCGCTTCTAATAATAATAATTGCACTTCTACAGCGCTTTTCACCCGAGGGTCACGAAGCGCTGCGCAAAGCTGTGGAGAGAATGTCATGCCAACAACAATGACACATGAACGTCACATTGACAACAATAACATTTTTTGACGATAGTTTAACGACGTTTAATATATTCCTGTTGTCAGTGCGTCGTGTGTGTAATGATATCTCATCTCATTGTCAGAACCGCTTAGTCTCGTACAGGGTCGCGGTGAGCCGGAGCCTATCCCGACAGACACAGGGCGCAAGACAGGGATATACCCACCATGGGACGCCAGTCCATCACCGGGCACTGCGGGCAATTTAGTCTGCAAGCCAAATAACCTGTGCAACAGCATGTTTTTTTGACTGTGGGAGTAAACCGGAGCGCACGGCGCAAACCCACGCGGACACGGGGAGAGAACATGCAAACTCCACACAGAAAGCAGCACCCGAGCCGAGATTCGAACCCAGTGCCTTCTTGCTGTGAGGAGGCGACAGCGCTTCCCACTGGGCCAGCGTGCCGCCCACACGAAAAAAAAAGGTCTGTAATTTAAAATGTATATATACAGTTTTGCCCGGCGATGGACTGGCGTCCCATCGTCGGTATATCCTTGCCTTGCGCCCTGTGTCTGCCGGTATAGGCTCCGGCTTCACCGTGACCCTGTATAGGACTAAGCGGTTTCAGACAATGAGATGAGATATATAGTTTTACGCCAGTTCACGTAAAACACATTGCAAACCCCAAACGTGAGTAATGTGAAAATCACAACTGGACCTGCGCTCAGCAGTGCCTCGACACGCACAGCACGGAATGCGCTATGCGAGTCTGCTCTGAGGTCAGCGCTTAAACCTTTGAAGGGCTCATGACAGCATTCACGGCAAGCCGAGTCATTACAATATGTGCCAGAGGCGATGTCAACATGACACACACACACACACACACAAAAAAAACTTTAATCGCAACTGCATAATTGGATGGTAACGTGTATAGGGTCCGTAATAGTTGACATTTCCTTCCTTGATTCTTGTGGGGATAAGTAGTCTCTATTGCGACCTTGCATATCTTGTTGAAACCGCTGCCCGCAGAGTAATAATTGCCATATGGATGCATTGTGCGTTCATCTAAACTATAGGCTTGGCATAGAGGAAGGCATTAACCACGACAATGATGTTAAATTATACTTATATATTAACGCCTTTCGCTAAGAGGTTCCAAGACCCTGCAGGAGTTTGCATGGGGGTAGAGGGGAGCAAGCCACAAAGTCAGCTGGCGCCAACCTGCCAGACACTGCATCCCTGTATCTTATGATGGTATTCGTGGAAGTGTTCTTAATTTATTTTAAAATGTGGAAGGAAAACGGAGGATCCGGAGGAAACCTACGCAAAACAGGGGGAGAAAATGATGACTGCTTTCCAAAGTCGTTGTTGTTTCAGGAGAGCCGCGTCGAGCGCTACCCTTCTCTCCGTCGCGACGATTCGCCTTCCCCGTGGCACGCATCCTCAGGTGGGATGGAACCCACATCAGTGCAGGGGGAGAGAATCCCGTTGTCGGGTGTATTCCTGCCTTACGCCCTGTGTTTCCGGGATAGGCTCCGGCTCACCGTGACCCTTTATAGGATTAAGCGGTTTCAGACAATGAGATGAGATGAGATTTACTCAAACAACTACACGAGAGTGCAGCACATTCAGGCATCGTAATTCAAGGCCAAGTGAGAGGAGCAGAGACGGTGATTGAAAAACGTGGAACTGTAGTGACAAATGAGTGGAGCGAGCATTTGCTAGCGTTGGTTACCGTCAAACACATGATAACAGGGCGGCACGATGCACGGTGGCCCTGTGGGTAGCGCTGTCGCCTCACGGCAAGAAGGTCCCGGGTTCGAATCTCGGCTCGGGTGCCTTTCTGTATGGAGTTTGCATGTTCTCTCCCCGTGTCCGCGTGGGTTTTCGCCGGGCACTCCGGTTTCCTCCCACAGTCCAAAAAAATATGCTGCTGCATAGGTTAATTGGAGGGCGGCGCGGTGGCCCAGTGGTTAGCGCTGTCGCCTCACAGCAAGAAGGTCGCGGGTTCGAATCTCTCGGCTCTGGCGCTGCTTTATGTGTGGAGTTTGCATGCTCTCCCCGTGTCCGCGTGGGTTTTCGCCGGGCACTCCGGTTTCCTCCCACAGTCCAAAAAGCATGCTGCTACATAGGTTGATTGGCTCGCAGGCTAAATTGCCCCGCAGTGCCCGGCGATGAATTTGCGTCCCATCGTCGGTATATCCTTGCCTTGCGCCCTGTGTCTGCCGGGATAGGCTCCGGCTTCACCGTGACCCTGTATAGGACTAAGCGGTTTCAGACAATGAGATGAGATGAGATAGGTGAATTGGCTCGCAGACTAAATTGCCGCACGTAAATACTCTTGCACCCTCATGCAAATGAATGATCGTAAATGGCAGTTGCACTGCGACTTGATTCATCGTGGGTTCCGGCTTCAAATAAATTGCTGTTGCCTTCGGTGTGCATCATACACTGATGATGCCGCGCCAGAGCCTATCCCGGCAGACAGAGGGCGCAAGGCGGGGCTATACCCAGGATATGACGCCAGTACATCGCAGGAGAGAAGTCCACACAAAGAGGCATCCGAGGCGGGGAATGGAACCCGTGGCCTTATTGCTGTGAGCCAGCAGCGCTACCTGCATGATTTACGTATGCGATTGTGTTACGCTTCAATGTGTAATTCGTCAACTCTTAACGGATGAACAACATCGGACCAACATGCACTGTTGTAGATTCATCGCCGGTTCGCTGCATGGTGATTGCTTTCCAAAGCTGGACTTTCAGGAAGGCCGTGTCAAGCGCTCCTCCTTCTATACTCGCAACGTTTCGCCTCCCACGTTGGAGGCAGTCTCAGAACGCCTGAGGATGCCTCCAACGGCTATCCCAAAACGGCTATCCCAAAACGGCTATCCCAAAACGGCTATCACGAAATAACAGCTCTGGCGAGCGGTGTATGAATTTCCCTCACGTTTGACCGTAATGTGATATTGCCACCTAGTGGACAACATAAACGCAAGATTTTCGATACAAATTGCATGAGGTGGGTGGCACGGTGGCCCAGTGGGTAGCGCTGTCGCCTCACAGCAAGAAGAACCCGGGTTCGAATCTCGGCTCGGGTGCCGGACTAATGAGATGATAAAGAAATATATATATAAAATATACATGTTCAAATCATATTGACTTCTACTATATGAATGCATAAGAGAGAACGATACGCGCAGTTGGCAAAATGCAAACTCTGGCCAACTTGTACTGTGAGAAAACTGAAAAAATTGTTTCTCAGAATAGCTGCCTAACTCAAAAACAAGGACGATCCTGGGAGAGAAAAAAATCTGGACGGGTGGCAACCCAAGCGGTGATCTTGTTACTGTCATCATCATCATCACCTCAATGGCTCCCATTCGCATCAAGGGGCCCTCTGTGTGCCCTCCATGACGTGTCCCTGTGACGTAACTCACCGCTCCGGCGGATGTAGCGACATTTGCGTTGTTGTCATCTCATCTCATTGTCAGAAACCGCTTAGTCCTGTACAGGGTCGCGGTAAGCCGGGGCCTATCCCGGCAGACACAGGGCGCAAGGCAGGGATATACCCACGATGGGACGCCAGTCCATCGCCGGGCACTGCGGGGCAATTTAGCCTGCGAGCCAATTAACCTATGCAGCAGCATGCTTTTTGGACTGTGGGAGGAAACCGAAGTGCCCGGCGAAAATACGTGCGGACACGGGGAGAGAACATGCAAACTGCACACGCAAAGGCACCCGAGCCGAGATTCGAACCCGGGACCTTCTTGCTGTGAGGCGACAGCGCTACCCACTGGGCCACGGTGCCGCCCGGTGCAGTGTGTAGTAATAATAATACTAGTTATCTCCCCCATCTCATTCTCTGAAACCGCTTAGTCCTATACAGGGTCACGGTGAAGCCGGAGCCTATCCCGGCAGTCACAGGGCGCAAGGCAAGGATATACCGACGATGGACGCCAGTCCATCGCCGGGAACTGCGGGGCAATTTAGCCTGCGAGCCAATCAACCTGTACAGCAGCATGCTTTTTGGACTGTGGGAGGAAATCGGAGTGCCCGGCGAAAACCCACGCGGACACGGGGAGAGCATGCAAACTCCACACAGAAAGGCACCCGAGCCGAGAGATTCGAACCCGGGACCTTCTTGCTGTGAGGCGACAGCGCTACCCACTGGGCCACGGTGCCGCCCGGTGCAGTGTGTAGTAATAATAATACTAGTTAGAACGCGCACAAATTCTTTGCCCAGCGAATGCGAGACACAGGTACTGAAGCGCGGAGCCAAGCTCAGTGTGAGTTGGCCTGAATTAAGGAGGTGTCGTTTGAGATGTCGTTTTGAAGGTCGAGGTTATGGTGGTCTGACGAAGTTCCAGGGTTAGGGAGGCTGCTCCAGGTTCTAGGTGCGGCTCCGGAGAAGCGCCGTTCTGACTTTGTTGTCCTTGAGCGGGGGATGCTCAGCAAGAGTTCAGAGGCACTACGGAGGGAGCGCGAACGCGTTTGAGTGAGCGGTTAGAAGTAGGTCGGCGAGGTATCGAGGAAGGCCCGTGAGGATGATGCGATGACAGAGTAATGCTATCTTGCACGCGATTCTATGCCGGATTGGTAACAGGTGCAGAGTGCGCAGGGAGTCAGTACCGAGTGAGAGTGACCGTGAGGAATACTGAGGACTCCTCTGGCAAGGTTACGTTGAAGGCGTAGACATTTGTTAGTTTTGTTGTACAGTGAGTCCGTTGAGTATGGCATTGCCGTAGTCAAATCGAGAGTTGATGATGGAGCAAATGTCAAGGTGTGTGCTGCGGAGGAGGTTTGGGATGGGACGCATCTGCAATAATGCACGTAGGTGAAAGTTGGGTACCCTGAGTATGTTATTAACGTACTTGTCTCCATAATGGCAGTGTAAACATTGCCATAGGTGTTCGCTAACGCCACTTGGCCCTACAGTCCGTTAAGGCTACACGGGGGATCTTTGTTTTGATGGTGGTGGAGGGTGGGTGGGTCGGTGGCAGGGCTTATAGATGGGGGGGGGGGGTTGGTGGTGGTGATGGGCGGGGTGGTGATGATGGGGAGCGGTGGCCCAGCGGTTAGCGCGCTGGGCTACAAACCCGGCCACCCGAGTTCGAATCCTGCTCACGGCCAACACCAGTGACG
>JAZEWT010000028.1:7107481-7125435 GCA_036362905.1 Mordacia mordax
GTGACCCTGTATAGGACTAAGCGGTTTCAGACAATGAGATGAGAGATGAGAGATGAGAGTCACTTGTCATTGTGTTTTGTGTGCGGCAGGCCTGTCTGGTGGCCGTCGTGGTCCCTGACCCAGAGATACTTTTCTCCTGGATCCGGAAGAGAGGCATTGTGGGTACGTACGCGGAGCTCTGCCGAAACAAGGTGAGCGAGTGGAGACGCAAGGCAAAGTTTGTTTTCATTTGACCTCGATGAGAAAACGACGAAACAAGCATTTGCATTTACAAGAGTTATGCGATTGTTGAGTCGATGCAGTCCTTTTTGAAAATGACTACTCTTGATAATAATGACAGCCTGTAACTGCTTTGCAAGGCTACTCTTTCGGGATGGCCGTGTTGAGCGTTCCTCCCAGCTCTCTTCCGCGACGTTTAGCCTCGCACGTTGGAAGCATCCTCAGGCGAACTCAGCCTCGGTACTCCAGAGGCTGCATCAGTAATGACACCTTTTTCATCATTGAAATACTCGCCGATTTTAGTCTCAAGATCTCATCCGTTGTCACTGTTGTTATTTAGCATTGTTCTCATCTCATCTCATTTTCTGAAACCGCTTAATCCTATATAGGGTCACGGTGAGCCGGAGCCTATCCCGGAAACACAGGGCGTAAGGCAGGAATACACCCGACGACGGGACGCCAGTCCATCGCCGGGCATTGCGGGACAATTTTAGTCTGCGAGCCAATCAACCTATCCAGGAGCATGCTTTTGGACTGTGGGAGGAAAACGGAGTGCCCGGCGAAAACCCACGCGGACACGGGGAGAGCATGCAAACTCCACACAGAAAGGCACCCGAGCCGAGAGATTCGAACCCGGGACCTTCTTGCTGTGAGGCGTCAGCGCTAACCACTTGGCCACCGCGCCGCCCATTTAGCATTGTTGTTATTTTTCATTGTTTTTTGTTCAGGAGGTTAAACGAGCAATTCTGGAAGACATGCATCGCCTTGGCAAGGAATGCGACCTGAAGCCCTTTGAGCAGGTATCTTGTTACAAACACATTCACAGCCATAAGATTACAATAGGTTTTACCGTATCTGGCGATTATGCAGGTGTTAAGATCTTAACACCTGCATAATCGCCAGATACGGTAAAACCTGTTGTAATCTTATATTTGTATACTGGCAAAAAAGTACCCATAACATTCACAGCCCTTCGTCAGTAGGTCACGGTGGAAATTCCACATTCTCACATGGGGACCAGTCTATCCATACAGCAGTCATATACGACTTCTTGCAAATTGGTACTCGTATTTATCAATAAACCCAAGGGCTGTGCCCTGTGCAATGCTCTGTGTTCATGATTAAGATTAAGGTTTCATCCTTGCACTGTTGAACGCTATAACTTGGTTGTATTGCCTTGTGATTGTCTTTATTGTTTGCGTAGGTCAGTTCGAACGTTGGTTGCGTCACAGGAATCCCGCGTCCAGAGCTTGCGAGCTCACTGGGTATTCACTGCTGTAATAATAATAAGTATCGAATGTCTAACACGAAAGAAGGATCACATGCTGAGTCGACCCCTTAACCAGGATTTTAATTTCTAAAATAATTGTTAAAGTTGTAACGGCTGTAAATGCCACGCTTGGTCATAAACAAGACAATGATTCAGAGGCGCGAAGAAAAGAACTGGAGGTGGGGAGAAGGCAGTCATGTAGTCAACCAGCGCCAACATTTTCCAGACACGCCGTCATATGCATTATAATGTTATTGGTCAATGAATGGGAAAACAATTTTTGCTATGGGATGAAACCAGACAACCAGAATCAAACCCCCACACAAAACAACAGGAGAACTGACACAAACTTGACACAGAAAGCGCACTAGGTCACCACACTGGTCTGTGTGGGTTGTAAAATGCGAATCAATCCGTAAGACAAACAACCGTAGACTTTCCACACAAAATACGAAATGTTATCCTCCCCGGAGAAATGATGTGTTGAGACTAATATTGACCGAGATTTCAACTCATGACTTTCAAAATGTGAGCCACACGTTGTCACTACTTCGCCACCGGGATGAATAGCGGAGCGGTGGCGCAGTGGGCAGCGCTGCTGCCTCACAACAAGAAGGCCCCCGGGTTCGATTTCCGGCTCGGGTGCCTTTGTGGCGTTTGCATGTTCTCCCCGTGTCCACGTGGAGTTTCGCTGGATACTCCAGTTTTCTCCCACAGTCCAAAGACAGGCTGCCTTTGTCAACTGTCCTGACTAAATTTCGCTCGATGCCCTGAAATTGTGAAACGTGCCTATCCCTCCCTGCTGAACAACTGTTAAAAAGAGCTCATCGCTTAAAGGTTCATTCCAGCTTAGATACACCCATGCAGTATGCAAAACATCGAGAAACGTTATGAGCATTATTCATAATAATAACAATAATTGCATTTATAGAGTACTTTTCACCCGAGGGTCACAAAGCGCTGCACAGAGCTGCGGAGAGCACGTCAACAGAAACCACATAAGAATTGAAAATCAGCAACAACGTTTTTTGGGGTTTTTTCCTTTACAAATTCGAGCTGTGGAGAGAACTGCATGTCAACAACAACATCAGGGCAGTTCAACTGAAAGTCAAATAGTAGCGATCAATTATAGGACATAAAGTCAGTGGAAAAAAACTATAATTCTTCAACAAGGAATATATGAATGTGATTTCCATTTCGGTGATGAATTGCTTCCATCTACGACTCAAAATTTCGTGGTGCGAACTTGATATATGGATGTTTATTATTACGGCAGAAAATGCTCAGTGAGCTTGCAAGCTCTGGATGTGGGATTCCTGCGACACAACAAACATTCTAACTGACCGGCGCAGACAGTGCATACACTTGTCGATAGCAAACTGCAGGGTTGAAATCCGCTTCAACGCTCACTTAAATGTAATGATGTGGGTTTTTTTCACGGCTCAATGCATGATGATTGCTTAGAAAAGCTGCTCTCTCGGGACAGCCGCGTCGATCACTCTCCCTCTCACCCCATTCGAAGCTCATTTAACATTTTTAAAATAACGTTAAAATTAATTTGGCGGGCGGCACGGTGGCCCAGTGGGTAGCGCTGTCGCCTCACAGCAAGAATGTCCCGGGGTCCAATCTCGGCTCGGGTGACTTTCTGTGTGGCTGTTTGCGAGTTCTCTCCCCGTGTCCGCGTGGGTTTCCGCCGGGCACTCCGGTTTCCCCCCACAGTCCATAAAACATGCTGCCGCATAGGTTAATTGGCTTGCTGACTAAACTGCCCACAGTGCCCGGTGATGGACTGGCGCCCCATCGTGGGTATATATCCCTGCCTTGCGCCCTGTGTCTGCCGGGACAGGCTCCGTCTCACCGCGACCCTGTACAGGACTAAGCGGTTTATGACAACGAGATGACGTCAGATCTGATTTGGCTATAGGCCGGCAACGGTGCGGGGCTGTACAGACTCATCAGACAGAGGCGAAAGTAAGCCAGCACACCGTCCGGCATGGCGTACCGCCAACGAAGTGGACACGGCACCGAGCGCCGGAACGAGTTGCGGGAGGTGTTCGAGCGAGGAGCCGCGATGCGACGGGGCGTTCCTTTCGCTTTTTCCTCGCCGCAGGTCAAGGACGTTCACCTGCACGACGAGACGTTCAGCATCGAGAACGGGCTTCTCACGCCGACGTTCAAGGCCAAGCGGATGGAGCTGAGGACGCACTTCCGCGGCGTCATTAACGGCATGTACCGGAGCATGGAGTAACGAGGAGGCGGCCGCGGACGCCGCCCGACCGCTCTCGACGCGGCGCGCCCGCAGGTGGCGGCGCTCCGCGTCGTCGAGCTTGTACGGCTCTCGAGCGGTGCTTCTCGTGAAATAGTTCCCCCGAAGATGCTCCCGGCGGATGGGGCGAATCCGCGGACGTCGTGCTGATGGAAGGGAGGAAAAAAAACAAAAAACAAAAATGGCGGTACGGCGGCCTGATAACGCATCGGAGAGGCCGCTTTCGTCGCGACGCCATCGTCGTCGTGAGCGTCATCGTCACTGTCGGCATCGCAGTTTGGCATCACTTGTCACCGTCATCGACATATCGATGGGTAGATGAGTAATGCGGCTTCTCGTAAATAATCGCGGTGGTGGCGGATTCCACCATTCTAGCAAGAGTAGGACTATTTGATTATTCGAACGATCGATTATCAGTCATCGGTCCAATCGGACATCGCAACAATATTTCGTAACAAGAGTCTCACCTGTGCTCCCACGTGTGCCACTACGTAATAATTAATAATAATAATAATTGCACTTCTCGAGCGCTTTTCACCCCGGGTCGCAAACCGCTGCACAGAGCTGTGAGGTGATGAGTGGTGATTGGGTGACGTCATCAGCATTGTCATCTCTGTGTCACTATGACGTGGCTTGTAGGGGGTTTCCTGCCTTCAGGAGGTGGGATGTGGGGGAACGCTTTGCTGCTTTGAGCAAATCGATCACAACTAATAGTCCCGGCTCTCATTGCGAATGATGAGAAGCGGCGTTTACCAGCACTCGGTCATGCGGGCTCCGTCCCGGAGACCACAGCCGCCTTCTAACTTTGAAGCTGAGCCTTCGCGGACGATGCAGGGGTGAAGCTATGAAGCTGTCGCGTGCGAGACACCGCAGGGAAGTGCTGATTCCGTGGGAGACGGCTTTCGAAGCGGTGTCGTTTGGCTTTAATTCTCCACTCTACTCACACGTGCAGAAATGCTTCAAGGCATGAATAATAATAATAACTGCATTTTTATAGCGCCTTTCACCCGAGGGTCACAAAGCGCTGAACAGAGCTGCGGAGAGAACGGCCCATCGACAACGAGATTAAAACGGAAAAATTAGCAATAACGTTTTTTTGGAGGTTTTTTTGTTGTTTATAAGATTTACAAATCCGAGCTGCGGAAAGAACGACTTGTCAACAACATCAGGACAGTTCAACTGAAAGTCAAATCGTAGCAACACATTTTGGGACATAAGAGAAGCGATTCAAAAATTATTGCTTCCGAAAGCTGGTGTTTCGGGACAGCTGTGTCGAGCGATGCTCCTCTCTCCTTTGGGACGTTTATTTTTTTCTTCACCAACTTTAGTCGCAAGACTCTTGAGGATACCTCGAACGTGAAAAGCTAAACATCGCGAAGGAGAGAGGAGGAGCGATCGACGCGGCTATCCCGAAAGAGCAACTTATTGGAAGCGATTATCGTGCATCGAGCCGTGGAAAACCAGTCCTCGAAGGGATCAATGATTGCTTCGAAAAGCTGCTCTCTCGGGACAGCCGCGTCGATCGCTTCCTCTCTCCACCTCGCGACGTTTCGCCCTCACACGTCAGAGGCATCCTCAGGCGCTTTGTGCACGTGTCGTGTGTGATTCCTATTAATATGTAGGTACTATGTAAGTTAAGAGAGTTAAGCCTCTTCTGTACGATTGCTCCATTCGAGGATCAATGGACGAAGGTCGGGGTCCGCTTTGAAGGGTTCCATTGTCTTGCTCACACACCGGCATCGCACCGAAAAAATGTGATTGTCTTGATCACACACTCCGGTGTGATTCCGGTGTGTGAGCAAGACAATGGAACCCTTTCAAGCGGGCCCCGACCTTCGTGCATTGATCCTGGAATGGAGCAACTCTATAGAATTGCCTTAACACATACATAGTAGGGCGGCGTGGTGGCCCAGTGGTTAGCGCTGACGCCTCACAGCAAGAAGGTCCCGGGTTCGAATCTCTCAGCTCGGGTGCCTTTCTGTGTGGAGTTTGCATGCTCTCCCCGTGTCCGCGTGGGTTTTCGCCGGGTACTCCGGTTTCCTCCCACAGTCCAAAAGCATGCTCCTGGATAGGTTGATTGGCTCGCAGACTAAAATTGTCCCGCAATGCCCGGCGATGGACTGGCGTCCCGTCGTCGGGTGTATTCCTGCCTTACGCCCTGTGTTTCCGGGATAGGCTCCGGCTCACCGTGACCCTATATAGGATTAAGCGGTTTCAGATAATGAGATGAGATGAGACATACATAGTAGCTACAAATAAACATGAGTCACACACGATACGTGCACAAAGCGCCTGAGGATGCAGCTGACGTGTGAGGCGAAACGTCGCGATGAGAGGAGAGGGGGAGCGATCGACGCGGCTGTCCCGAGAGAGCAGCTTTTCGAAGCGATCATCATGCATCGAGCCGTGAAAAAACCTACATCGTTACACTCAAAGGGATTGTCCAAACGGATCAACGGCAAGAACATCTTGCTCACGGTCTTGAGACTCAGAGAGGATTTTCCTTCCATTGACGAACCGGGGATCGAATAGCCTGGCTCAAACCTCTGATCTTCATAATTTATACCCGGTAATTATCACATTACCCCTTCATATTATCTACATTACCATATCTCTCACTCTTTCCGTAGCGAACGCTACCGTTGGCCCAGAGGCGCAGCGTTAATTGATAAAGGATACATTTTGGGGGTCAGAGTGCGTGAGTGAAATCTCTCTTACTCCGTCCGTGTGACAGCGTTGCTCGCGCAAGCCCCACGCACGCGAATCGTCACCATGACGTCATTCGTCGCTTGTCAGCTTTTCTTTCCATCTATCTGCTCACCGTTCCTGGGCGCGCGTTCCACGTGCGCCCAGCGACGGTGATTTCGAGCGAGCGGCCCCGTTTGTGCTCAACCGCTGACAACTCGCGGTCCGGCGCATCAGACACGCTTTAAATCTCCCCATCTCATTGTCTGAAACCGCTTTGTCCTATACAGGGTCGCGGTGAGCCGGAGCCTATCCCGGCAGACACAGGGCGCAAGGCAAGGATATACTGACGATGGGGCGCCAGTCCATCACCGGGCACTGCGGGCAGTTTAGTCAGCAAGCCAATTAACCTATGCGGCAGCATGTTTTATGGACTGTGGGAGGAAACCGGAGTGCCCGGCGAAAACCCACGCGGACACGGGGAGAGAACATGCAAACTCCCACACAGAAAGGCACCCGAGCCGAGAGATTCGAACCCGGGACCTTCTTGCTGTGAGGCGACAGCGCTAACCACTGGGCCACCGTGCCGGCCTGCATCAGACACGCTTTAAATAAAAAGTCTATTTATGTACAAATCTGTTTTGGTCAACAACAAAAAACCGCGTCCGAATTCAACCCCGCTCCGTCAGCGTGTTAGTGAAATAAGATTTACTCCGCGTAAATGTTTTGTTGTTTGCTGTTGTTGTCTGCTAATCTCTAATACACGACTTGCTGATAATAAACCTTTCGGATGTGAATCGTTGCACGGTGCAGTTGGTTAGAGGAACTAATGTAACAGAGATGTAGTCTATTTTAATAAAGATTATAAAGTGTATATGTACGGCGTTTTCTTCAAAGAAGTAACGCTCTCTTGTTTGTGTCGCGTGCCGTGGCTTCTCAAGTGTGACGCCAGTCGGGCCACATTTGTTTGATTATTAAACGTAGCTTTCTACTTTTTTATGCGTGGCATAGCACAGGACAGGTGTGGCACCGTGGCACAGCAGTGAGTAAGTAGCACGCCTGCCTCACAGCAAGGAGGGCCTGGGTTCGATTCCTGGATCGGATCCCTTCCTGAGCGGAGTTTCCATGTCTTCCACCTGTCTGTGTGGGTTTTGGCCGGGTATTCCGGATTCCTCCCACATTCCAAATACGTGCTGCTGCCTTGCTTAAACTGTCCTGAATAAATTGCCCCCAGGTGCCCTGAGATGTTGTAACTTGCTTATCCCTCCCCGCTAGACAACGGTTAAAGAGAACTACATAACTTAACGGTTCCATCCAGCTTTAATAAAACCTGACAGACCTAATTGTATCCGGCATTGGCCAAAAATAACTGACACTTATATATAATAATAATAATAATAATTGCAATTATAGAGCGCGGGCAGCACGGTGGCCCAGTGGGTAGCGCTGTCGCCTCACAGCAAGAAGGTCCCGAGTTCGAATCTCGGCTCGGGTGCCTTTCTGTGTGGAGTTTGCATGTTCTCTCCCCGCGTGTCCGCGTGGGTTTTCGCCGGGCACTCCGGTTTCCTCCCACAGTCCAAAAAACATGCCGCTGCATAGGTTAATTGGCTTGCAGACTAAATTGCCCGCAGTGCTCGATGATGGACTGGCGTCCCATCGTTGGTATATCCCTGCCTTGCGCCCTGTGTCTGCCGGGATAGGCTCAGGCTCACCGCGACCCTGTACAGGACTAAGCGGTTTCTGACAATGAGATGAGATGAGAAAATTCATGAAGGATGATGAAATATACACAGCTCTGCTGCACCTTGTTTCTGTTCATACTTTATTCAACTATGTAAAGCATTACTGTTATACACAACCGCCTTGCCATGGCATATAATCATAATCCACCTTCATGTGACAAAAATAGACAACGTATGTACATTTCGCATATTAAAATATACAAAATGCGTATCTGTGATGGACCTACTGAAAGACATCAAATATGCACTTCATCAAAATATCTGAATCGTTAAAAGCATCAACGTTTGCCTCGTGCTTGCAGTGGCCACAGCGTGGGATTGTTGTCGATCATCATCTCATCACATTGTCAGAAGCCACTTAGTCCTGTACAGGGTCACGGTGAGCCTATCCCGGCAGACACAGGGCAGAAGGCAGGGATATACCCACGATGGGACGCCAGTCCGTCACCGGGCACTTTTAGTCTGCAAGCAAATTAACCTATGTTTTTTTCGACTGCGGGAGGAAACCGGAGTGCCCGGCGAAAACCCATGCGGAGATGGAAACCACGCACGGAAATCAGCACCCGAGCCGAGATTCGAACCCGGGGACCTTCTTGCTGTGAGACGACAGCGCTACCCACTGGGCCACCGCGCCGCCCGATCATCATCATCATCGTTATTATTATTTCTCCCTTTTCGGTTCGCCACGGGGAAGAGCTGCGAATGAAAGGAACTTCAAACCTGAGCAGTCGAACGATTATTTTGGATCTATTTTTGGTAGGGGGAGAGGATTTTCACATCCATCACATCACGGGCTAACGTAACTGTGTATCAACGCGCCAACAGAAGTTACTTCACAGACTTCGGGGTTCGTCTGGAAACAAGAGACCAAGTCTAGATTGGCCACAATTTCACCTCTCGGCCAGATTTTCCCGATCTTTATGATTAATCCGACAATGTCTCATCTCATCTCATTGTCTGAAACCGCTTAGTCCTATACAGGGTCACGGTGAAGCCGGAGCCTATCCCGGCAGACACAGGGCGCAAGGCAAGGATATACCGACGATGGGACGCCAGTCCATCGCCGGGCACTGCGGGGCAATTTAGCCTGCGAGCCAATCAACCTATGTAGCGGCATGCTTTTTGGACTGTGGGAGGAAACCGGAGTGCCCGGCGAAAACCCACGCGGACGCGGGGAGAGCATGCAAACTCCACACAGAAAGGCACCCGAGCCGAGAGATTCGAACCCGGGACCTTCTTGCTGTGAGGCGACAGCGCTAACCACTAGGCCACCGCGCCGCCCGGTACAATCATAACTGGGGTGAAATTTGCCAACGAGGCACTGTGAACAGACTTACACGCGCGTGTTCTTAACGTTTAAAATATATATATATATCGATGTCTACAACGTGTGGGCGTGCGCAGGTGGGGCCAGATGCAGCTGACGCATTTCCGTCGGAATTAAATACGATATGTGTGAGCTCTTTCTGGCCAACGCTGCGTCTCGCACACCAGCACTATTGCCAAATGCAACCGTGGTCCACTCAGCGGTGTGCATGGAAACCACGACAGTTAGTCGAATGGCAAGGTTGTGTGTGCGCGCGGTGGGGGAAATGGGTGGGTAACTGCCACGGTTATCCGAGACGTCTGGCCAAGCGTGGAAGCGTAGGCGAAATTGTGTCCTCTGGAGGGTATCCGCAACTCTTGCCAGCCGAGGCCCCCGTTCGGCCGGTAATGGGAAGAGCAAAGCGAATTGCGGTGCCTTTCTGTGTGGAGTTTGCATGCTCTCCCCGTGTCCGCGTGGGTTTTCGCCGGGTACTCCGGTTTCCTCCCACAGTCCAAAAGCATGCTCCTGGATAGGTTGATTGGCTCGCAGACTAAAATTGTCCCGCAATGCCCGGCGATGGACTGGCGTCCCGTCGTCGGGTGTATTCCTGCCTTACGCCCTGTGTTTCCGGGATAGACTCCGGCTCACCGTGACCCTATATAGTATATAGGATTAAGCGGTTTCAGAAAATGAGATGAGAAAGCGAATTGTCAGACCACACATGCGGTAAACTCAGGGCTTCCGTTTAATTTCGTTTTACAATCAATAACGCGCGGCGCGGCGTTCGTTGAGCGAAGGCATTTGTTCGAAGAAAGAACGACACAGAGACGCGAACGGCGGAGCGACGGGGGGAGAAGGGAGCCACGCAGTTGGCAGGCGCCAACATCAGCCAGACACCGCGTCCCATATACATTGGGATGGCGTCGGCCGATTAATATCTACTCACAGGAGACTCGAGAACGGAGACAAAACGCACGCAAAACGTAGGGGAGAGAACACGCAAACGCCACGCAGAAAAGCGCCCGAGACAGGAGTCGAACCGTGCCTCTAGCAGGAAAGTCCAAAGCGTGATCTTACACTCCGAGACCCACGACCAACAGCTTAAGTGACAGTTTAAGCAGAACAAATAGAATGTTAAGAGACTCAACACAGAGGGTAAACTAATTTAAATGTATATTGGGGGCAGCTGCGTCCTCTGTCTGCCAGGATAGGTACAGCCCCCTGCCCCCCCTCCCTCTGTCCCTCGAGTATTGATGATGATGATGATTGAGGGGGGTGGCACGGTGGCTCAGTAACCCAGTGGGTAGCGCTGTCGCCTCACAGCAAAAGGGCCCCGCGTTCGAATCTCGGCTCGGGTGCTTTTCTGTGTGGGAGTTTGCATGTTTTCTCCCCCGTGTCCGCGTGGGTTTTTTCGCCGTGCACTCCGGTTTCCTCCCACAGTCCAAAAAAACATGCTGCCGCATAGGTTAATTAGCTTGGAGACTAAATTGCCCGCAGTGGCCGGTGATGGACTGACGTCCCATCATCGTGGATATAATCCCAGCCTTGCGCCCTGTGTGTGCCGGGATAGGCTCCGGCTCGCCGCGACCCTGCACAGGACAAAGGCGGGTTTCTGACAATGAGATGAGACGGTGATTGAGGGCAGCTTTGCCACTGAGAGCGCAGCAATGATCCGTGGAGCGAACGCAGCTGGCTTGCGACTTTGCCCAGTTGTTGATCTGCGTGACGCGGCGACGACCGCGCATTGATGAACGCGAACTCGAGCGAACTTTCGAGACGGCAGCTCGGGGCCAGACCTCGGCGCAGAAGGGACTATGGCCGATGGTCTGGAACTCGTGATGGAGGAGCTGCAGACGGTCAATGGGCGCGCCCGAGAGGGCGTTCTCAGAAGAGATGGAACGATGTGTGTGTGTGTGTGCGCGCTACGTGGCATATTGCCGTGGTGCTGGCCACCCATTCCGTTATGTGCCGTGCTGGCCTTTATAGTTGTTGCGAACAGCACTTGCCCCTAGAGTCTGTTAATACAAAATGGGCAATATGTAGCTTCGTCTGAATTACATTTGCTGAATAGCGATATCTTGCGAAGGCTTTGGGATGGCATTCACCCAGCAGTAGATTCACCGTGGCTGGGGATACTTATGGTGGTGATGATGATGAACCCACTGGTACTGTGCCTCATAACCAGATTATTCAGAACAGTTGATCCTCGACATGGAATAACCTCACTTTTTATACACTGGAGGCATTAATTCCTGTATATTTACCTCGAGAAGGTGTTGGTGAATTGGTCCTTACGACGAGTAAATACGACTCCTTCGACATTCAAATTGAAGCTTGCTCAGTTGCAAGCTTCACTATTTATTATCCATCAAGTAAAGCTCATGAGATATTCTCATCTCATCTCATTATCTGAAACCGCTTAATCCTATATAGGGTCACGGTGAGCCGGAGCCTATCCCGGAAACACAGGGCGTAAGGCAGGAATACACCCGACGACGGGACGCCAGTCCATCGCCGGGCATTGCGGGACAATTTTAGTCTGCGAGCCAATCAACCTATCCAGGAGCATGCTTTTGGACTGTGGGAGGAAACCGGAGTGCCCGGCGAAAACCCACGCGGACACGGGGAGAGCATGCAAACTCCACACAGAAAGGAGAGATTCGAACCCGGGACCTTCTTGCTGTGAGGCGTCAGCGCTAACCACTGGGCCACCGCGCCGCCCTCATGAGATATTAGCTTTATTCAATTGTCGACCTGCTGAGCGTGATAGCTCGCAGGAGTCGCCCTCTATCGTCACGTTTGGGAAATTTAGAGTAGAAAGTCGATAATCGGGGCGACGCTGGGCGGCGCGGTGGCCCAGTGGTTAGCGCTGACGCCTCACAGCAAGAAGGTCCCGGGTTCGAATCTCTCGGCTCGGGTGCCTTTCTGTGTGGAGTTTGCATGCTCTCCCCGTGTCCGCGTGGGTTTTCGCCGGGCACTCCGGTTTCCTCCCACAGTCCAAAAGCATGCTCCTGGATAGGTTGATTGGCTCGCAGACTAAAATTGTCCCGCAATGCCCGGCGATGGACTGGCGTCCCGTCGTCGGGTGTATTCCTGCCTTACGCCCCTGTGTTTCCGGGATAGGCTCCGGCTCACCGTGACCCTATATAGGATTAAGCGGTTTCAGACAATGAGATAAGATGAGGGGCGACGCTGTGGCGCACTCAGTAGTGGCTGTCGTCTCACAGCAAGAAGGTCCCGGGTTCGATTCCCGGCTCGGGTGCCTCTCTGTGTGGCGTTTGCATGTTCTCTAGCACTCTCCCCCCGTGTCCGCGTGAGTTTTCGCCGGGTACTCCGGTTTCCTCCCACAGTCCAAAAACACGCGGCTGCCCACGTTATTTGGCCTGCTGAGTAAATTGCACCCAAAGCGTCACATCATCGGCATAGCCCCGCATTGCGCCCCGTGTCTGCCGGGATAGGCTCTGGTCCCCCGCGACCCAGGAGAGGATATTTAATCTCAATTACCTGTGCACATGAGCATCACAAAAACAAACCCTGGCCTTGTTTTACAATGCGGATTTAATCAACGGAACAGAAAGCGTTACATGTTAATAAAATTAAACAACGTCTATGTACATCCGAACGATAACACAATTTAAATTAGAGAATAAATTCTTGTTTAAAAGTCTGCTTCTTAACTTAGCTTTTCCCTCCTAAAGTAATGAATTGCAAAGTAAATTTATTAAATCGATACATGGGAACTCCTTCACTGCATGATATAATGCAAGAGATGAGTACGGAAATAGGACACATTTTAAAAACGTGAAAAATCATTGGACCAGGTGTATTTACATACATTTACTTAAATTATTGCCGCACTTTGCTAATAGTCTTTTTTTCGTATTAAATTAAAAAATATATGTACTATTTTAAAGTGAAAAAAAAAAGTTAAGGAAAACAAATCTAACTTGTGTGTTAGTCATTACAGATGTTGTGTCTTCTGAACAGGAATTCATGACATTTCACAGATCGCATAAAGTTTGTGGTCGGCGGACTCAGCAAACATTCTTTTGCTTGCTTATAAAATACGCACAGCCAGTCACACCGATTGATTTACGTGAAGTTTTCAAACCAATATGGGGAAGAGAGAGAGAGAGAACAAAAAAACACGTTCTAATGATGATCTCATGGCTCGATGTGTCATGAGAATCGCTCTCCGAAGCTGCTCGTTCGGGATAGCCGTGTCGAGTGTTCTGGCGCCCTCCGTCACGACGTCAGAGACACGTGGCGCGCCGACAGAGCTATGCCGAGAGAGCAGCTCGACACAGTTATACTGTAGGAACAGCTCTGGAGAGCAGTTCTCAATAAGCGACACTTCATACGCCTACAAATTTCACTTGTTTATAAACAAAGCCCATCAATAGCACTGTCCTTATTACTGTTGCAAAACAAAGCCCTGTTGTGAAATTAACAAACATGTAAGTGTACTGATGTAGGTTTTCGAGGGTCGATTTATGAGAATTTCTCATAAGAGCGGCTCTTTCAGGATAGCCCTAACGAGCGTTCTGCCTCTCTCTCCTTCACGTTTCGCCTCCCACGTTGAAGGGGTTACAACAGCAATTATATTTTACGCACATGCTTCAAATTCAACGCTCCTTCATCGTTATCCCTATTAGCTCAACGAGCACTACATGACCGATACAAAACATTTGCACCGGCTGAGTTTGAATTACTCTTTCCCATGTCTATCTTTCTGCCCAACAAAATATTAAATCTAACCAAAAAAACGCGGATTCAAGATATAACCAGCATATCCAACTTCAAGCCGATTTATCTCATCTCATTCTCAGAAACGGCTTAGTCCTGTACAGGGTCGCGATGAGCCGGAGCCTATCCCGGCAGACACAGGGCGCAAGGCAGGGATATACCAACGATGGGACGCCAGTACATCACCGGGCACTGCGGGCAATTTAGTCTGCAAGCCACTTAACCTATGCAGCAGCATGTTTTTTTGGCCTGTGGGAGGAATCCGGAGTGCCCGGCGAAAACCCACGCGGACACGGGGAGAGAACATGCAAACTCCACACAGAAAGGCACCCGAGTCGAGATTCGAACCCGGGACCTTCTTGCTGTGAGGCGACAGTGCTACCCACTGGGCCACCGTGCCGCCCTCAAGCCGATTTAGTTTTTTTTATTTTCTAAGTGACCATTAAAACGTGATAGGTTATGTAGCCAAGTATCTGAATGGATCAAACGAACAATTACATGCTTTAGTACGTTTTTAGTTGTTAAAATTGTTGTCTTTCAGAATGTTTCAGTGATGAGCACATGTCATGTTCGTGTCGTATGAGCGCCTTGTCTCCAGGACTCTCTGTATAGCTACACGTACTTGATTACAGTCTTCCTGGGCACTGAGTTACATGATCAACCACTGGTCCGTGCATATAATAATAATAGAATTTCAAAAGCGCTTTTCACCCGAGGGTCACAAAGCGCTGTGGAGAGAACGGCACGCCAATGCCAATGCCAACCGAATGATGATCAATGGAGGCCGATCCCGCACTAGCTCAGCCATGCTATGCTTATTTGCAATGCTGATCACATTTAAAATTTCCCCAATGCTCACACGAATGTTAAAGTAATTCCACGTACGATAGATATCTTTGGAACTTAAAATTAAGGCAACGGCGTGAATGATCTTGCGTATTCCATCTTAAACGAAGTAAAATTTACGTCAAACCACTCAAACTTGTTCATATGGATTAGGGGGTTTTGTATATTTTTAAATGTCTTGTTGATTAAGCGGCAGATTACACATAACGCATTTTTGTTCAACAATTATTTCACAACATACGTTGAATATCTACCGTCACGTTTGGGAATCTGTGCAAATGCAGGTAAAATTAGCAATTTTAAAATTGTTTAGTTTGAATCACACGCCCCTCCCGCCCTCCATCTCACCATTATACTTTTTTTTTTTGCAAAATATATACAACTCACGTTTTATGAGCATGCAGCAAAGGAACATTGATCCATCACC
Source organism: Mordacia mordax (assembly GCA_036362905.1). Lineage (NCBI taxonomy): Eukaryota > Metazoa > Chordata > Hyperoartia > Petromyzontiformes > Petromyzontidae > Mordacia > Mordacia mordax. The sequence goes on from JAZEWT010000028.1 coordinate 7,122,989, forward strand.
AAGTAAATGATTATTGGAAATGTGCAGTCAGAATACTGTTCACGGTAAAACGTGTCTTCATAATGACCGTTTGGAATCAATTGCTCGTTATTTTCAATACAAAACAAATTAATTTATGACTCCCACAAAATACCACTCAGACTTGGCAGGAATGTCATATTTGAGTGCATGCAAAAGGAGTGTTGATATAAAAAAAAAATGAAAACTTGTCATGAGAATTATATTTATAGGCATATCAGATTAAAACTTTTTTTTCTCCCAGTATGTATAGTATTTGTTCTGTACACAATAAAATAACCAGTGTTAGCAATCAGTCCGGAGTATCACATATATAATAATAATCTCATCTCATCTCATTGTCTGAAACCGCTTAGTCCTATACAGAGTCACGGTGAGCCGGAGCCTATCCCGGCAGACACAGGGCGCAAGGCAAGGATATACCGACGATGGAACGCCAGTCCATCGCCGGGCACTGCGGGGCAATTTAGCCTGCGAGCCAATTAACCTATGCAGAAGCATGCTTTTTGGACTGTGGGAGGAAACCGGAGTGCCCGGCGAAAACCCACGCGGACACGGGGGAGAGCATGCAAACTCCACACAGAAAGGTACCCGAGCCGAGAGATTCGAACCCGGGACCTTCTTGCTGTGAGGCGACAGCGCTAACCACTGGGCCACCGTGCCGCCCCATATATAATAATAATTATTATTATTATTTTCAAGGTGAGTGTTCCTCCTCTCTTTTTCGCGATATATTATCTCGCTCGCTGGCAGCACCGTCACGCTCGTGACGCGGAGCGACGCTCGCCTCCAATGTGGGAGGGCAATGGGGTGGGGAACGCTCGCCACGGCTCACCCGAAAGAGTGGCTCCCGAGAGCAAACGCCCCACGAAACTCATCTCATTGTCAGAAACCGCTCAGTCCTGTACAAGGTCGCGGTGAGCCGGAGCATATCCCGGCAGACACAGGGCGCAAGGCAGGGATATACTCACGAGGGGACGCCAGTCCATCACCGGGCACGGCGGGCAATTTAGTCTGCGAGCCAATTAACCTACGCAGCCGCATGTTTTTCGGACTGTGGGAGGAAACCGGAGCGCCCGGCGAAAACCCACGCGGACACGGTGAGAGAACATGCAAACTCCCACGCAGAAAGCATCACCCGAGCCGAGATTCGAGCCCGGGACCTTCTTGCTGTGAGGAGGCGACAGCGCTTAACCACTGGGCCGCCGGGCCGCCCGTCCCCACGAAACATTCAATCGACTTAATGACAACGGACTGAGATCTTCGCCGCGTGAACACACCTGGGACACAACAAGCCTCGCACGTGCCTCCATCAGCTTACGGACGGTGGTGAACGTAACACTGTTGTTTTAGTTTTTTCCCCAAATCGCGTCGTATGTCAGATGCGCCCAGACGCACGGACGTGTACACATACACAACATACATAAACAAAAAAAAACACGTAAAAAAATATATATAACAACAATATTATCACACGTTTAAACGGATGCCCTCAAATCAGTGATCGGCACAACTCACTCTGCGGGTCATAAAAACTACGAACCTGGATTCTTAGCATTTGCGTGCTACAATTGGTAGCGCGTCAATTCAAAGTTAGTTTCTAACACACGCGCACACAAACAAAATATTCGGAGACTTAGAATGAAATACTACGCGTGGTCAATTGCACTGCTTACGTTTATAAATATAACCAAACGCTAATCGTCCGTGAGTGATAAATTACCAAATAATAGTACAGTAGATTCGTAACAAACTCGAGCGAGACTGATCCACTTTTGCTGCATCACCACATTGATGAGATGAAGAGGTTCAGGTGTGGTCTGTAAGAATGGCTCTGAATTGGACTCTTCTANNNGGGGGGGGGGGGGTCGGGGAGGCAATTTACTCAACAGGCAGCAGCGTGTCTTTTGACTGCGGGAGGAAACCGAAGTACCCGGCGAAAACCCACAAGGACACGTAGTGAAAATGCAAACGCCACTCAGCAAGGTACGGGAATCGAACCCGGGGCTTTCTGACTGTGAAGCGGCAGTGTTACTCACTGCTGCTGCCCTGTTCTGCTGCAACAGTCCATAGATTATCTGAAGATGACCGCGGTTAAACCTTAAATAAATAAATAAAACCTTCTTGCCTTGTGACCGTGTCGTCAAATCAGCGAAAGTATTGTGAGCCCGGTTCCACCGCGGCTGTCACTGGCAGCCATAGTCATGTCGAGGTCACACTCAGCATCTTGACCATTCTCCGCGGAACTGTTTCCCACTCGCCTCTCCCCTCCCCTCCCGTCCCAATCGACTCGTCTCCACGCACCCTCCGCGAAGGCTTTCTATCGAAGCCTACCGGCGAGTCCGTGGGTGGTCACTGCTTCTCCTCCGCTGGCCCAATTGCCCGTGCTCTCCGTCAAACACTGCCGGCTGAAAATTCCTCCTCGACCA
>JAZEWT010000028.1:7244465-7257051 GCA_036362905.1 Mordacia mordax
CCCCCCACCATGACCCTGTGCAAGACGAAGCGGGTATTGATAATGAATTCATGACTCTCCACGAAGGTGAGATGGAGAATTAATGCCAATGGCAAGCAGTAAATTTCCTTCAAGAACACACGATTGCGGCAGATACGTTTCAACACTGGGCGAATTAGTATTTCAAGTAGACGGATAGCGCTGACGCCTCACAGCAAGAAGGTCCCGGGTTCGAATCTCTCGGCTCGGGTGCTGCTTTCTGTGTGGAGTTTGCATGCTCTCCCCGTGTCCGCGTGGGTTTTCGCCTGGTACTCCGGTTTCCTCCCACAGTCCAAAAGCATGCTCCTGGATAGGTTGATTGGCTCGCAGACTAAAATTGTCCCGCAATGCCCGGCGATGGACCGGCGTCCCGTCGTCGGGTGTATTCCTGCCTTGCGCCCTGTGTTTCCGGGATAGGCTCCGGCTTCACCGTGACCCTATATAGGATTAAGCGGTTTCAGATAATGGGATGAGTAGACGGATGTTCCTGATAGTATTTCTGAGCCAAAATTCCAGCAATCCTAGTCTGAAGCCCCACGTGGGCTGGTCGAGGTTTTAAACATTCCGCGGATATTTTGAACGATTCCCATCTGCAACACATGATCATGCGCACACAAAAATGAATGTATCTTTCTGGGACACCGTACAACATAACCTTTGTAAAATCACAATCGGGCGGCACGGTGGCCCAATGGGTAGCGCTGTCGCCTCACAGCAAGAAGGAGCCGGGTTCGAATCTCGGCTCGAGTGCCTTTCTGTGTGGAGTTTGCATGTTCTTCCCGTGTCCGCGTGAGCACTCCGGTTTCCTCCCACAGTCCAAAAAACATGTTGCTGCATAGGTCAATTGGCTTGCAGACTAAATTGCTCGAAGTGCCCGGTGATGGACTGGCGTCCAATCGTGGGTATATCTCTGCCTTGTGTTTGCCGGGATAGGCTCCGGCTCACCACGACCCTGTACAGGCCATGAATGGGGTTATACAATAATCAACAGTTGTTAGCTGTGTAAATAACTCGGTGCGAAGAAACATTTGCGACCTTAGGTGGTAACCATTGTCACTTTGGTCCATCAGCTAAATGGGCCAAATAACTTAAACGAGAACTGGCCACACATCTCATCTCATCTCATTGTCTGAAACCGCTTAGTCCTATACAGAGTCACGGTGAAGCTGGAGCCTATCCCGGCAGACACAGGGCGCAAGGCAAGGATATACCGATGATGGGACGCCAGTCCATCGCCGGGCACTGCGGGGCAATTTAGCCTGCGAGCCAATTAACCTATGTAGCAGCATGCTTTTTGGACTGTGGGAGGAAACCGGAGTGCCCGGCGAAAACCCACGCGGACACGGGGAGAGCATGCAAACTCCACACAGAAAGGCACCCGAGCCGAGAGATTCGAACCCGGGACCTTCTTGCTGTGAGGCGACAGCGCTAACCACTGGGCCACCACGCCGCCCCTGGCCAAACATTTCGAGCAGAACCCCCACAGAATTGATGCCTGGGACACGACGAGTGTCACCTTGCATAATAGAGGTGAATAACGCAACGAAATGGAATGAAGAACTTATTTTTTTTTAAAATCACGAAACAAAAGCCACTCAAGAAACGCAGCTCCCGGTAACAAATTGTGAAAGTATGACCCACTTAACATGCCTGCCCTTTGACCTCCCGGAGCCTGAACTGCCAACAAATGGGCCATTGAAAAGAGTAATGAACTCATTTCCTAAAGACCCACAGGCCTGACATGGGCAGGCGACACTACGTCACCCATTTCAGAAAACAAAAAAACTAATTGTGGTTTGTGCATTTTTCTCTCTTCTCGATAGATTTCATTTCACGACTTTCATCACAGACTGTTTATGATTTAATTTAGCAGAAAGATTCCTCCAAAAGTCACTATTTTACACTCTGATATGTAACGTCAGGTCACAAACTAGCATTTTCTATCCACTGCTGGATGAACAGACGTGCAATGCAGCTGCGTACGAGGTACCCTGGTATATATTTCAACAAAAAAAACACAATTTGTTCGATAGCATTTGGCTGGTCTCATGAACGAATACAATAACTGCAATGTTTCCCATTCTGAGAACGTTTTCGTTCTGAAACAATCTTCAAATTGCAATGCAAGAGTAATGTGAATAACTGTTGTTCGTCGGCGTCACCATATTTTAGGTATTTCACGAATGGGTTGATTAACAACAACAAACATTAATTTCATGGAAAATCTCAGAACAGTCAAAAATGGGATTGGCCCATTTGTCCATGAGATCATCCATTTATACATTTTATTAATCCAAAATCACTCCGCAATTTTTTTTCAAAAAATTTTGAGAACAAGATGTTAATATACGTGGCATTGCACACTTAATTACTGATCTCACGCAAAAATTCACTCTTTTAAACTTTAAAACCCAATTAATACAGATTGACGAGCGTGGATTTGCGATATGACAGTTAACTCTGACAAAGACGTAGTTTGATAAACTCCCCACTCATTTATCAGCCAAATAATCGAGAAACACATCAGTAAGATGACGAAGGTGGCCTATTTCCATCTCAGAAACAAAACCAGACTGCGCAACATCCTGTCACCCTCCGACGATGAGAAGCTAATAAACATCTCCGTCTCTTCACGAATCGACTATTGCAATGCTCTACAGACTGGCATCCCTGCGGACCTGATCAATCGTCTCCAAAGTGAGCAGAATGCGGCCGCTGGAGTCCTCACCTGCACACCCATCCACAATTACATATCCCCAGTGCTGGTGTCTCTCCACTGGCTACCGATTAAATACAGGATTGCATTCAAGATCCTCCTTCTCACCTATAAGGCTGTCACTGGCGCTGCTACGACATACATCCGTGACCAACTTCAGGCACCCTCCTCGACACGACAACATCGATCCTCCAATACGGGCTGCGTGCTGCATGTGCCCAGATCACACCTCGGTTCGATGGGTGACAGAGCCTTCTCGCGCGCTGCTCCCAGACTCTGGAACGCCCTTCCATTGGAAATTCGATCAGCTGGGTCCCTGGGCATCTTCAAATCCCATCTCGAGACTCACTTCTTCCGTAAGGCATCCAAGTCCTCTCGCTAGGACTGTTAATGCTGCTCACTGCTATTGTGCTCAGATAATGGCTCGCTGTCGACCTGTGCCTGCTCAGGAACACTTATTCCTTCCTTTGTTTAACAATTATTCCTATCTGTTGTTTTACGTCCTTCGTTGATTTGCTACCATTGTTTTGTCCGAACCGATCTGCTCTGATATTGTTGTTGTCAAGACACGCCGCTCTCTCCGCAGCACTGCGCAGCGCTTTGTGACCCTCGGGTGAAAGGCGCTCTAGAGGCGCAAATATTATTATGAATACTTAAATAATCAGACGTGCGAGCTCCGGTCAAGATTGATGTTCCTACATTCGATACATAATGGAGAAACGACGTTGATGTTTACATGCATGTGCCTTCGCACCCAGGGTACCAGGTTCGAATCCTTGATAGGCACAATTTTTACCAGCAAAGCACTAGGACTTGAATATCTTAGTTGAGTTCTCCTTCAACACGTACTGACGACTCCGTATTCCCAGCATGCGTCAGGGAGGAAATGCAGATCATTGGCCTTCACGCCAGCAACAAACGTGATCATGGAGAGACTCTCCGAGGAACGTGTTGCACGCTTGGAACAAGATCGCCGATAGGGCGGGCGCTCTGCTCGTAGATTCCCTGCCATGGGAATGTGGAAGTTCGAACATTAATTCAGAGCTGATTTTTGACACAGCTGCCCTCTCCCAAAAAAAAGGCACGCCTGGAATCCAGATTTCATCGACACATATTAAAACATATATATTACAATTCCATATATTAGATTACATGTCGAAGTTGTTCATCCGCAGAGAGAATGATTTAGAGGCACGAGGAAACTGCTAACGGGGGGGTGGGGAAGTCTGCTATGCAGTCAATCGACGCCAACCCACCAGCCATTGCATCCTAAATATTATGGAGTTATTGGCGAATTTAATGAACGAGTTCTTTTATATATATTTTTTTTTTCAGTTATGGGAGGAAACCGGAGAATCTGGAGGAAACCCACGCCACAGGATGGGCAAAACGCAACAAAAAAAAACAAAAACCTCCGCGGCACAGAAGAGCAGCGGCCGATTCGGCACACGAACCACCGCGAGCACGACCTCCTTTTGTGCGCGGACGCCGATGTCCCCCCCCCCGCGCCGCCGCGTCGCGTGACCCAGACGTCGTGACAGTCTCGTGTCTGTCAGTTGCTGACACTAACGCGCCGCGCAAATGCGCGCACTTCTCGCCGAGGCGGCGTGATCTGCCGCCCCAAATTCCGCACCGCCAGCTCACGGCAGAGGCCCCATCAATCTGGCGAAGGCACCAAACCCAAGGTCGTGGAGGCGCACGGCATCTCTCCGGTGAAATTTCTCCGACAAAAAAAAAGACTCGAGGCTCGAATGCATGTCGTCGTCGTTGTTGTTGTTGGCGTGGCCGTTCTCTCCGCAGCTCTGTGCAGCGCTTTGTGACCCTCGGGTGAAAAGCGCTATATAAACTCTCATCTCATCTCATTATCTGAAACCGCTTAATCCTATATAGGGTCACGGTGAGCCGGAGCCTATCCCGGAAACATAGGGCGTAAGGCAGGAATACACCCGACGACGGGACGCCGGTCCATCGCCGGGCATTGCGGGACAATTTTAGTCTGCGAGCCAATCAACCTATCCAGGAGCATGCTTTTGGACTGTGGGAGGAAACCGGAGTACCCGGCGAATGATAAAGATGGGAGAGTTCTAAGGAACATGTACTGGGATCAAACCAAAGACAAAGATCCCCCATATAGCCTTAACACATTGTAGGGTCAAGTACCGTTAGCGAGCACTTATGAAGGTCGACACAACACAGGAAGGGGTGGGTGACCAACACCATGCCTGGCCGCATTTATCTCCCTAGTGGGTTCTCATTTGAGGCTGATTCGACCTAGAGTAGGCCCAGGACCGGTTCAGAAAATCATTACTGGAATTGGTCGTGAGCGGGATTCGAACTCGGGTCGCCAGGTTTGTAGCCCAGCTCTAGGCTAATCGCTGGGCCACCGCTACTGGGATCAAACCGCAGCAGTAAGGACCAGAAATTAACAAAGTGATTTCATCCGAATGAAAAGAGGTGTGAGGCAAGGCTGTGTATTTTCGCTGGACCTGTTTAACTTGTAGATTGAGAACATCTTGAGAGAAATTTGAAGTTTTTGCCAGGGTTGATAATTGGTGGACATAATATGAATAACCTGCGTTATGCGGATGATGGAGTTTTCTTATCGGATTTCAAGGGGAAGCTGCAAGAAATACTGGATGAGGTTGTTAGTAAAAGTGAGGAGAAGGGTTTAGCTATCAATTCTAGGAAAACAGAATGCATGGCAATTTCGAAGAAGAAAAGTGTACCTGTAAGCAACATAAAAATAGGTAATGAAAACGTAAGACAGGTCAATAAATTCAACTATCTAGGAAGCTGGATAACATAAGATGGTAAATGTGATCATGAAATAAAACGAAGGATAGGGATGGCCAAAGAGAGCTTTTTCAAAATTAAAAAGATACTGATAAATAATACAATTTCTATGGAGACGAAACTAAGAATTCTCGATTGTTACATTATACCAGCTTTCACGCATGCATCAGAATGTTGAACAATATCACAAAGTATAGAAAAGAGATTTCAAGCCACTGAGATGTGGTTCTTTAGACGCATCTTGAAGGTATCTTGGAGAGGTCACACCTCAAATAAAGAAATTTTGTCACGAATGGCATGCAGAAAGAAGATGTTGAATGACATTAGGAGATAATCGAAGTTTCTCGGGCATATTATGAGGAAACAACAAACGGAAAATCTGGTTATAACTGTCATTGAAGGAAAGAGAGATCGCGGATGACAGATTAACTTTTATCAAGAGTCTCTCGAGATGGATGAACATATCAACAGTGGACATTCTCAGACGTCCAAAGAGCAGAGTTTTGTGGAAGACCATTGTCATCAACGTCCTGTGGGATATGGTCCCTAGAAGGAGAAGAAGTCCAGGTTGATCCTGGTTGGCCAGTTACCCACCAATGGTGGGGTATTGGAGCAGAACTTTAGAGCCAAATGTCCACACTGACCCCCACCTCATTTAGTCGGAGGATCTTCGGATCGGTTATTGTCTGGAACCTCTCTACAGACCTGCTGACCACGGGACAGCCTAGCAGGAGGCGCTGGAGGCTCCAGGCTACATCGCTCTGATTCATTAAAAACACGCAAACCCCTCCACCACAATAATGTTGCGACATATTTGGGGGGGAGGGGGGGGAGGGGGGCAAAAACAGTCCCTTACGCAACATTGAAAACAAAAATAGTTCGCTTTGTAAACGGGAGTGATTCTCCTCAAGATACTGAGCGAGACAAGGCCAGCCGCTAACAATGGCCGGCTCTGTCAAAGCCCATCACAAAACACGTCAGCCAGATTAAGAACTCCCTTGGGATACTGGCAGCTCAAATTTGTCATCGGGAGCAGAGAGACTGCTGATGGTACAATTGTGTCTGGCGGCGGGGGGGTGCTTCAATCCAAAGCAAAGCCAGTGTGATTGTCCTCCTTTTTTGAGTGTGTAAAGATATCCACATATTACGGGCACAGTCTCTCTTCAACTCTTCAAGCTCCAGCGGGTTTCCGATATACTTTGGGGTGAACGTTCTATTCTCGTCCGATGCCATCACCGTCCGCGTTCCAATCGCTTCCCTGGCAGGAGCCACTCGTACGCGCAGGCATTACCACCCCGAGGCCTCAAAACCGAAGACCTCGAGTTGCCTTCAAAACGCCCGGCCACAGCCGTCACGGTCTCCGCACAATCAACCGGCACTCCGGAGGGACGCTGAATGACGTTGTCAGCGGGGAAATAATAATTGTAATAATAATTGCATTTGTAGAACTCCTTTTCACCGGCGGGTCACAAAGCGCTGCACAGAGCTGCGGAGAGAACAGCACGTCAACAACGACATCAGCACGGAAAAATCAGCAACAATAAAAAAAATTGGGTTTTTATATATACATGCGCATCGTTGCAGATCAACGTGTGAAATAAGACACGAGGAGGAAAATAAATATTATAATTTTCTAGCGCATTCCGTGCAAGATTGGCGCGGCGTGGTGTCAACGTGCGCGCGTCACCGTTACGTTTACAAACAAGACGACGCGTCCGCCCCGATCTCTCGCAGAGCCGCACGACCCTGCGCGTTAGAGAACGGCCCCGCGGAAGCGGGCGTCACGGAGTTACTGCTGAGATCTCGCACGCTAGAGGGGGGGACAGAGGGGGCGCTGGAAGTGGTGGTGGGGGGGTGGCAAAATTCTCACCTGCTCTGCCACTCACTCGCACACCCATCCACTATCACATATCCCCAGTAGTGATGTCTCTCCACTGGTTAACGGTTAAGTACAGGATTGAATTCAAGATCCTCCTTCTCACCGACAAGACTCTCGCTGGCGCTGCTCCGCTGTACATCTGTGACCTACTTCAGTCACCCTCCTCGACACAACAACTTCGATCCTCCAATACTGTTCCGACTAATCCGCAATGTTATTAAACGTACAACACTGACAATAGAAAATATTCGCTTATACCATCATGTGACGAACAGTGTTTAGATTGGACAATCAAACCACAAGCTTACATAATGACGACGAGAGGAGTACGCGCCCCATGGGAAATCTCGCTCCAAAGTGTGTAACACGTTCTTCTGACGTCATCATGACGGCGGAAGAGTGCTTAATATGGTCTATGATACTCGGGGCAAAAATGGGAATTTAAAACTGAAATCGTATTAAAGTTTTAGAAGAGTAATCAATAAGTGGGAAGTGAAGCCGAACTAAGACATCAACAAAGCCTTCAGGTGTGCAGATAAAATGTGCTTATTAAGTTTTCAAAGAAGGGACACTCAGTGGGGACACACATCGACAGAAAAACACTTGCTCCATTATAGAAAAAGAAAAATAACACCAATAGTTCGTAGAAACGCAACCTGAATGAGTGTGTCTTGACAACTAAGACTTCACAAACACCTGCCAAAGAGTTATGCTCTCACAGACAGGCTCAAGGATTGTCCCCTGTCCTGCGAGAGTCTAACATTTCACTTCGGGTATTGTTACAGCGTTCCTTCGGGATTAAACAAGGAATCCATTGGAATTTCTTAGCGAGCCCTGGAGGATTTCATTTAAACACGTGCTGCAAAAGGAGTGATTTTAACGGACCTGGGTGGCACCACTCAGACCATCACGCCTTCTTCCGCCCCCTCCCCTCCACCCCCAAGCCGAATCGATGAACCGTCGCTCTCCGAGATCGCGATTTAAATCAAGAACAGACGCTGTTTTCTAACACTGCCGTGAATGGTAGCGCCTCTAGTGATTGCAGGGAGTGACGTGACACCCCCCCCCCGCTCCCGCCCCCAATTGTATACAATAGGACCTACACGCCAAGAGGAATGATTCGTCAGTGACGATGAATAATTCCCCTAGTAGTTATTAATTACTTCCTCCCATTAATGATATTAATGACAGACACAAGCCCACGGCACGGTTTGAGTCCGTTACTTTGGCAGTCCAAGGCCACGTTCATCTCATCTCATCTCATTGTCAAAAACCAACTCAGTCCTGTACGGGATCGCGGTGAGCCGGAGCCTATCTGGGCAGACACAGGGCGTAAGGCAGGAATGTACCCACAATGGGACGCCAGTCCATCACCGGATACTGCAGGCAATTTAGTCCGCGAGCCAATTAACCTACGCAGCGGCGTGTTTTTTTGGACTGTGGGAGGAAACCGGAGTGCCCGGCGAAAACCCCACGCGGACACGGGGATAGAACATGCAAACTCCACACAGAAAGGCACCCGAGCAGAGATTGGAACCCAGGACCTTCTTGCTGTGAGGCGACAGCGCTACCCACTGGGCTACCGTGCCACCCCAGGGCCATGCTCTCTAAGTCAATCGGCCTTTTGGCTCAATTTCCGCCGGTACCCTGTGATGGACTGGCGTCCCATCCGATGCATAGCCCTGCCTTGTGCGCTGTGCGTACCGTGATAGCGTCCGGCTTTAGCGCCACCCTGTGCAGATTAAGCGGGGGACATGATAACTCATCTCATCTCATTATCTGAAACCGCTTAATCCTATATAGGGTCACGGTGAGCCGGAGCCTATCCCGGAAACACAGGGCGTAAGGCAGGAATACACCCGACGACGGGACGCCAGTCCATCGCCGGGACTTGATAACGAACGAAAACTTTAGGCGGCAATTCCGCAAATCGACTGCACAAAAAGCAAAATATAACAAAACAAACAACACACAAAGTGATACTCATTTGTATTGTATATATATATAGAACACGCTTTACATTTTACTGAAAACAACCAACGTGGTCAAATAATCACTCGTGCACAGCGTTTGGGAAAATATTAGAAATCCAATTTCAAAACGCAATTATACGTTTGACTGTGCGTAATGGTTCAATACAGCGGGGGGAGGGGGGGAGGGTGGGGGGTGCTCGCCGAATCGTGCGGAGGAACCATATTTCTGGCAAGGTGAAAAAAACCGGTTTTGGAAATGCGCGAGCTGGAACAAATCCGCGAACCGGTTTGGGGGGGGGGGGGGCAAATCCACTAAGGGCAAAGATGCAGTTGGCGAGACCATCCCGTACAGGGTGGTCCAGATGTCTTGTGACCCACATTTCATGGCTGTGTCCCAGTTTGTGACCCCTACGCGAACCCAGACCCAAGCAAGCAATTTGTCCGTCGGACAACTGTTAAAAGGAGCGGCATAGCTCTTCGGTTCCTTGCAGCGGAGATGCAAAACGAGTGACTGAGCTTGTTTAAAATGAAATGCATGACGTTCTCTCCGCAGCTCTGTGCAGCGCTTTGTGACCCTCGGGTGAACAGCGCTCTGGAAGCGCAATCGTTATTATTTAAATGAGCAAAGGAATGTTAGAACGCGTGAAGATGCCTCCGACATGGGAGGTGAAACGACGCGAAGGAGAAAGGAGGAGCGCTCGACATAGCTATCATGAAACAATACCTTTGAAAAATGCATTGTCAAATCTTAGGGGTCAAATTAAATGGGGGGTCACAAGACATTTGGACCACCCTACAATCAGCTGGGAGGCGCTGTGCGTCAACTCAACCCATCATAGCACGGGGGGGGTGAATAAAATTAGAACTACTTTGCAGGAATCTACGAGTGATTGTCACGCTCAGATGGTGTTCCCAGCGAGAAGCCTCGCGCACCCAATGATAGTTCCGCTGACAGGTGGGCCATGCCTAATTTAAGACAAGACAAAGATCCCCCCCGTTAGAGCCTTCACAGACTATGGGGTTCAAGCGCTGTTAGCGAGTAGCACCTGTGAAGGCCGGCGCGGCACACGAGTCGCCGGGTGGCCAGAACCACACCCGGCCGGCACCGCACCAGGTAGTCGTCTGAGGCCCAGTTGACCCAACACCACGGAGACGGAGCAATTTGGTTCGGCTCATCTGCAAGGGCGCGATGGACCGTGTGAGCACCAGACCGCGAGGGATGATGGTGGTGACGTTGGGGAGGGGGAGGGGGGGGGGTAACTTTCACTCAGCAGTGGATAGAGCATGGCTGATGGTGGTAGTGATAATGCCATACTGCACCTAAAGCCAGAGAGATGCCCCATTGCAAACGTCACGTTGTGTGACATACGCCAGAGTACAGAGTAAATATCGCAATTGCAAGGTGATACGTTCAAATAAACCAGTGCGTTTACTTTCAGTTGCTCATTAAGCAGCAACTTCACCTATCATCCCTCCCAGCGCTGATGAATTAATTTATTCATTATTAAGACCCGCGGGCGGCACGGTGGCCCAGTAGGTAGCGCTGTCGCCTCACACCAAGATGGTCCCGGCTTCGAATCTCGGCTCGGGTGCCTGTGTCGAGTTTGTATGTTCTCTCCCCGTGTCCGCGTGGGTTTTCGCCGGGCACTCCGGTTTCCTCCCACAGTCCAAAAAACTTACTGCTGCATAGGTTAATTGGCTCGCAGACTAAATTGCCCGCAGTACCCGGCGATGGACTGGCATCCCATCGTGGGTATATCCCTGCATTGCGCTCTGTGTCTGTCGGGATAGGCTCCGGCTCACCGCGACCCTGTTTCGGACTAAGCGGTTTCTGACAATGAGATGAGATGCGATTAAAGCCCGCTTAAATCTGCACTGGGTCACGCCGGTGCCAGAATCTATCGTGGCAGACACAGGGCGCAAGGCAGGGCTCTGTCCAAAGAAAGAACGTGAGTACACTGCAGCACACAGGGGCAAATTTAGTCAGCAGACCAGTTGAACGAGGCAGCCAACCTCTCTTTGGACTGTGGGAGAAAACCAGAGAACCCAGAGAAAACCACTCGGAGAAAACCCACGCGAACACGGGGAGAGACTGCGCAAACTCCACAGGGAAAGGTGGCGCCCAAGCCAGGAAATATTCTCCCCCCGCGACACTGCACAGACCTAAGCTCGGACTCATAATAAATGATTGACACGCTGACCCGTTCAACGACACGAACACAGCTCTCTTTATTTTGCGAAAAATATTTGGAAGCTCTTTGCAAGCAGTGGCACGTGTTGGCTCCGCACTGGGATACCCGCTTTAAAAGGAGGCCCTGTGTTTGTGACGGGCCGATCACGCTGCCGACTGGATGATTGGATCAAGATTGTTGTCCGCATTATCGTTGATTATTATTATTATTATTTAGTCCGCATGTCAGCTGCAGCCAATTTGACATCTATATACACAATGGAGAAAGTGTTTCCATGTACGCGCGTGAGCACTGAGGACACTGGCTTCAACCAGTCATCTTTCAGCTTTACGTCCCACTTATCTCTCATCTCATCTCATTGTCTGAAACCGCTTAGTCCTATACAGGGTCACGGTGAAGCCGGAGCCTATCCCGGCAGACACAGGGCGCAAGGCAAGGATATACCGACGATGGGACACCAGTCCATCGCCGGTCCCACTTATCAATTATTCTTATAAAGTGCTCAGACTATGTTGAGATTTAAATTCCCACTTTTGCACGATGTGCCATCAACCCTTTCAAGCCACTCTTCCGCCATTTGTCCAGGAGGAAACCCAGGTCAGAGCAGCCACGTCTGCAGAAGACATTAATCGACAGGAGCCGTCAGAAGAACGTGTTACACTCTTTGAACGAGATCGCCCGAAGGGCGGGCACTCTGCTACTTTCATCTCCAGAACGACAGGATACGTTGCTAAAACGTTAGTGTGAACATTTCCCCCTTCTCCGCACAGCCCCTTGCGAGTCTCAAAAATAAAAATGACAAACGTGACCTGAAACCCCGTCATTATATTGAAAGGCGTTCCAAGTGAGTGATCATGAAAAAAGTGTCCTTTTGTTCCCTGCAGATGAGAACTGGAAGAGGCCGGTATAAGTTCGTCTGTGACCAGAGCTCCTGACTGTTCCCAGTAATAGTAGCGGTGACTATGATGATGGTTATCACAGTGGTGGCGATGATAGACAGACGTTCATTATTCAA
>JAZEWT010000028.1:7284335-7295271 GCA_036362905.1 Mordacia mordax
GGGGCTCCGGGGGGAAACCCACGCAGAACACGGACAGAACAACACGAACTCGGCGCAGAAAGAGGCCCGAGACGGCAATCGAACCCGCCTGCATTGAACGTTGCCTCCGAGCCTTCAGCCCAGAATGCCGCGCCGAGGCACTGTCACGACGGCTGAAATCTCATCGCAGAAAAGCCCTTTTGAGTTCGAGCCTTGGCGACGTTGCCAACGAAACGGGCAGCAGGACCCTGCCAAGGCGGCCGATAATCCTCGCCCAACGCGTAACGGACGAGCTTACAACACCCGCTCACCTCCCCCATAGACCCCCTTCCCGGAGCTTACAACATCGCTCAACCCACTCACCTCCTCCATCGACCTCCCCCCCCCCGCTCTTTACGAGACGTGACATCCGTGTCGCAGACAAAGCGCAAAGTTTGTCCCCACGTTGGACCGTTCGAGGGATTCAATAGGGCCCTCCTTGAAATAACTGAACGGACAAAAAGACTCCCCAAAATAGCCTTAACAGACTGTAGAGTCGAATGCCATCAGCGAGCACCTATGAAGGTCGACACGGCACATGAGGGGGTGGGTGACCAGCACCACGCTCGGCCGCCTTTGTCTCCTTCGTGGCAATATTTTCACACTGCACTGGGTACTCATTTCAGGCTGAGTCAAGCTAGGTGGGAGTCCAGGACAGGTCCAGGAAATCGTGACCGGTGTTGGCCGTGAGCGAGATTCAAACTCGGGTGGCCGGGTTTGTAGCCCAGTGCGCTGACCGCTGGGCCACCGCTCCCCTAACGGACAAAACACACACACTCATCTCATCTCGTTATCTGAAACCGCTTAATCCTATATAGGGTCACGGTGAAGCCGGAGCCTATCCCGGAAACATAGGGCGTAAGGCAGGAATACACCCGACGACGGGACGCCGGTCCATCGCCGGACACACACACACTGGTACGTACGAAAACACACGCCTGTACTTTAACACAAGCAAGTCATGAGATCCCCCGTAAAGCCTTAAATTGGTTCTTGAGTCAAGTGCATTTGCAGAGCACCTATAAGAGAATTTACAGCACATGAAGGGGTGGGCAGCAAAGACCATGCCATCGTTAACTCACTACACCAGCCACATGATTTAAGGCTGAGCCGACCTAGGGGAAGCCCTATCATCTCGTCTCATCTCATTATCTGAAACCGCTTAATCCTATATAGGGTCACGGTGAGCCGGAGCCCATCCCGGAAACACAGGGCGTAAGGCAGGAATACACCCGACGACGGGACGCCAGTCCATCGCCGGGAGCCCTATCATCGGTTCACGTAATCACCACCGGCACAGGTCGTGAGTGGGAATCGAACTCGCTGTGTTTCCAGTGCTGACCACTGCGCCACCGCTCATCAAAGACGAAGTTCCCTCGTCCGTAGCCTCAACGGATTGTGGGCTCAAGTGCTGTTGGCGAGCACCTATTAAGGACGATACGGCACCCGCCTCCATGCGCTTTCCTCACGACGCCTGCCTATTCGCGTCTCGTGCTCGACCAGGGGTAGCGTTTGTGCGGCGCGTTATAAATCGTATTATTCCTATTCCCGTGGGCGGCGCGGTGGCCCAGTGGTTAGCGCTGACGCCTCACAGCAAGAAGATCCCGGGTTCGAATCTCTCGGCTCGGGTGCCTTTCTGTGTGGAATTTGCATGCTCTCCCCGTGTCCGCGTGGGTTTTCGCCGGGTACTCCGGTTTCCTCCCACAGTTCAAAAGCATGCTCCTGGATAGGTTGATTGGCTCGCAGACTAAAATTGTCCCGCAATGCCCGGCGATGGACTGGCGTCCCGTCGTCGGGTGTATTCCTGCCTTACGCCCTGTGTTTCCGGGATAGGCTCCGGCTCACCGTGACCCTATATAGGATTAAGCGGTTTCAGATAATGAGATGAGATGAGATTCCTATTCCCTCTGGCGAGGCCCCTTCCACCGAGAGTGGTTTTAGCAGCTTACAAGCACGTCATTCAACTGCACTGGCAATGTGTTCGGCTCTTGCCACTGGAAGGTGGAATTTCCAGCATCAGACCGCGCCAAGAATATAAATAAACACCACCACAATACCCATCTGAACAATTGGGAGTGGTAATTAACGCAATTCTGTTGTCGTTCATTACCCTTGACGTTTTAAACATTCATTCATCATCAGCATCAATACCCGCTTAATCCTGTAATGGGTCACCGAGGGGGCGGAGCCTATCCCGGCAGACAGAGGGCGCGAGGCCGGGGTTATACCCGGCATGCCTGTTCATCGCAGGGCACTGGGGAGCAATTTATTCAGGAGGCCAATAAACCTGGGCAACAGCGTGTCTTTGGATGGTAGTTGGATTCTATTCAAATTGCTTTTAAATTTGCGTTCAAAGAAAAGTTGGGCGGCGCGGTGGCCCAGTGGTTAGCGCTGTCGCCTCACAGCAAGAAGGTCCCGGGTTCGAATCTCTCGGCTCGGGTGCCTTTCCGTGTGGAGTTTGCATGCTCTCCCCGTGTCCGCGTGGGTTTTCGCCGGGCACTCCGGTTTCCTCCCACAGTCCAAAAGCATGCTGCTACATAGGTTAATTGGCTCGCAGGCTAAATTGCCCCGCAGTGCCCGGCGATGGACTGGCGTCCCATCGTCGGTATATCCTTGCCTTGCGCCCTGTGTCTGCCGGGATAGGCTCCGGCTTCACCGTGACACTGTATAGGACTAAGCGGTTTAAGACAATGAGATGAGATGAGAAAAGTTCACACAACTTGCAGCACTGTGCCCCGCGGCGGCGAGGCGACCCAGTGGATAGCGCTGTCACCTCACAGCAAGGAGGTCCCGGGTTCGAATCTCAACTCGGGTGCCTTTCTGTGTGGGAGTTTGCATGCTCTCTCCCCGTGACCGCGTGAGCACTCCGGTTTCCTGCCACAGTCCCAAAAAAAAACATGCTGCCGCATAGCTTAATTGGCTCGCAGACTAAATTACCGGCAGTGCCCGGTGATGGACTGGCGTCCCATCGTGGGTGTATCCCTGCCGTGCGCCCTGTGTCTGCCGGGATAGGCTCCGGCTCACCGCGACCCTATACAGGACTAAGAGGTTTCTGACAATGAGATGAGATGAGAGAGACTGAGCCCCGCGCTCGTATGGCTGACGAATTGATTTCGGTTTGTTGTTGTTGTATTTAACAATGACACTCCTATTGCAAAACCGAGCTATGCCGCGAATCATAAAGGTGGAGGGGGGGGGATTCCACACACAAAGCGATTCTACCAAATGCAACATGTTCCCTTTTGTGTTTGCGCACGCTGACACGAGCAACGCACGTTGGTAATAATCTCATCTCATTGTCAGAATCCGCTTAGTCCTGTGCTGGGTCGCGGTGAGCCGGAGCCTATCCCGGCAGACACAGGGCGCAAGGCAGGGATACACCCACGATCGGACGCCAGTCCATCGCCGGGCGCTGCGGGCAATTTAGTCTGCAAGCCAATTAACATATGTAGCGGCATGTTTTTTTGTACTGTGGGAGGAAACTGGAGTGCCCGGCGAAAACCTACGCGGACACGGGGAGAGAACATGTAAACTCCTCACAGAAAGGCACCCGAGTCGAGATTCGAACCCGGGACCTTCTTGCTGTGAGACGACAGCGCTACCCACTGGGTCACCGTGCCGCCCCGTTAGTAATAATAATAATAATTGCATTCATAGAGCGCTTTTCACCCCAGGATCACAAAGAGCTACACACAGCTGCAGAGAGTACGGCACGTCAATAACAATGGCACTAGAACGGATAATTCGCAGCAATTAAAAAAATGGATTTTTTTTTTAATATACCCAACGTTGCAGAACAAGTAATTTTAAAATGCAAAATTATCAGTGTATATAACACATCTCATCTCCTCTCATTGTCTGAAACCGCTTAGTCCTATACAGGGTCACGGTGAGCCGGAGCCTATCCCGGCAGACACAGGGCGCAAGGCAGGGATACACCCACGATGGGACGCCAGTCCATCGCCGGGCACTGCGGGGCAATTTAGCCTGCGAGCCAAATAACCTATGCAGCAGCATGCTTTTGGACTGTGGGAGGAAACCGGAGTGCCCGGCGAAAACCCACGCGAACACGGGGAGAGCATGCAAACTATATAACACATATATTGGGAAATGGTTTAATTGAACATTCATCGTAGAATAATAATAGCATTTCTAGAGTGCTCATCACCCGAGGGCCACAAAGCGCTGCACAGAGCCTCTATGCAAATCCGCAACAACGTTTTTTTGGAGTTTTTTTCTTTTGTCACAAATCCGAGCTGCGCAGAGCGCATTGCGACATCGCAATTCACAAGCGATTGTGCAGATACATACACACACACACTTACACAACGCTTATATAAGCAAAGGCAAGAATACACAGGAGGGCATTCACACATTCTCCGTGCTCGAAAGCCTCGACAGACTTGGCGGTAAAAGCCGCATCCTTTCGCGGCAGACAATGGGCGCGAGGCAGGGCTGTACCCCTGGATGGGACGCCAGTCCATGGCAGAGCATCAGTGGCGATTTAGTCAACAGGCCAATTAAGCTACACAACATGGTATGGGTACTTTTTTGCCAGTATACATATATAACATTAGAAAGGTTTTACCGTATCTGGCGATTATGCAGGTGTTAAGATCCCAAACACCAAAATAGACACATTTCACAATGTGTCCAGTTTACAAAAGCCACACATACTAGTGGCAAAATATGCAAACAATTAGCTTTGATAACCTATGCATTGTCCTTCAAACTGACCAGCCTTCACCAGGCAGTGGCTTCCTTTTGAGCCTAATTGCCGGTGTCAGCCGTTGCCAAAAGGCAGTCAGCTTAGGACAATGCAGTATCAATGCTTATAGCTCAGGTGGAGCTATTAACGCTATGGGTACTTTTTTGCCAGTATACATACATAAGATTAGAAAGGTTTTACCGTATCTGGCGATTGGATAATAACAACAATTGCATTCAGAGCGCTTTTCACCCGAGGGCCACAAGCAAGTGACTTTTTGGATTTTTTATTTTTTACAAATCCGAGCCCTGGAGAGAACGGCATGTCAGCAACAGCATCAGGAGAGTTCAACTGAAAGTCAAATAGCAGCAATAAATTTTATAGGACATGAAGTGAGCGGAAAAAATATATATATTGTGCAACAAACAGGGACGAAATAAATGTTCCCGTGTAGGCGCAGGTCGGCAGAAAGCCATCATCCCGGCACAACAACATTGAGCCGCATCAACAGACCTAGCCGGAGGACTCGAAAGCCTTACGGAACAAGTAAGTCTTGAGACGAGATTTTAAAAAAGGCGAATGTGCGTGCAATGACTGGAATCTACACGGAGTAACGTTGCTTTTAATGCCACGCATATTTACAGGACGATATGATCGCATAAACAAGATTGAAGTCGCATGCACACAACCGTGGAGTGTAAAAATAGAAGGGGTATATTATTCGCCAACGTGAGAAATGCTTAAAAGCAGAAGGGAAATTTGTGCGCGTGACCAAAATATGTTGCAGATTTTTTTTTCAACCCACGCTTCATAATGTTTGTCACAAACACTGGTCACCGGTCGACATAAAAGGTGTAAATGATACCACAGAATAACGCTCAGAAGTGATCAAAAAACGCGATAAAATAGAGTGCTGCCAGATCTCATCCTCATTGTCTGAAACCTCATCTCATCTCATTGTCTGAAACCGCTTAGTCCTATACAGGGTCACGGTGAAGCCGGAGCCTATCCCGGCAGACACAGGGCGCAAGGCAAGGATATACCGACGATGGGACGCCAGTCCATCGCCGGGCACTGCGGGGCAATTTTAGTCTGCGAGCCAATCAACCTATGCAGCAGCATGCTTTATGGACTGTGGGAGGAAACCGGAGTGCCCGGCGAAAACCCACGCGGACACGGGGAGAGAACATGCAAACTCCACACAGAAAGGCACCCGAGCCGAGAGATTCGAACCCGGGACCTTCTTGCTGTGAGGCGTCAGCGCTAACCACTGGGCCACCGCGCCGCCCACATTATGACGTTATCGGCCAATTAATGAGCGTTCCTTTGTTGTGCGAGGAAACCGGTGAAGCTGGAGGAAACTCACGCAGAACAGGGGGAGAGAGCACACAAGCGCCACACGGCAAGGTGCCCGAGGTGGTAATCGAAGCACTTCGAACGGAATTTTCTTTCGCTCAGGTGCGGATGTTATACCGCCGAGGTGAGGATGGTATACCGCCGGGGTGCGAATGTTATACCGCCGGGGTGCAGATGTTATTTTCCGTTCTGATGCCATTGTTGTTGACGCGCCGTTCTCTCCGCAGCTCTGTGAAGCGCTTTGTGACCCTCGGGTGAAAAACGCTCTATAAATGCAACTATTATTATTATTAAAAGTGTGCTTTCCACCGCCACCTCAGGTCCACCAATAGAGATGGGTGCTACAGCAAGAGATAAACTTGACAATATTAATTGCAACACACACAAAAAAATCATTAAATTCTTTTATTTGGCCAGGAAATCGTCACCAAGCGTGAAATCCCGTTTTCATCACGAACCTGTATTGGGAATTTGGCCAATCGTATGGCTGGGTGTTTGGCCAATCGTATGGCTGGGTGTTTGGCCAATCGTATGGCTGGGTGTTTGGCCAATCGTATGGCTGGGTGTTTGGCCAATCGTATGGCTAGGTGTTTGGCATTCAAAGCTCCATACAAATGGATTCAAGAATCCATTGTTCATAGTATCTCCCCGGCCACTTCACCAACACCTGCCTGGCTTGTTATATCGCAGGAACCCTGCATCCAGAGCTTGCCAGCTTACTTGGAATGTTCTGCTGTAACAATGAGCATCTATCTAATAAACGTTTCTCTTACATCTATGGCTTTTGTGGGCAGTCTTCTTCTTCTTGGCACCAGATCCTACAGGACATCGGTAATAATGTCTCAGCTCATCTCATTATCTGAAACCGCTTAATCCTATATAGGGTCACGGTGAAGCCGGAGCCTATCCCGGAAACATAGGGCGTAAGGCAGGAATACACCCGACGACGGGACGCCGGTCCATCGCCGGGCATTGCGGGACAATTTTAGTCTGCGAGCCAATCAACCTATCCAGGAGCATGCTTTTGGACTGTGGGAGGAAACCGGAGTACCCGGCGAAAGCCCACGCGGACACGGGGAGAGCATGCAAACTCCACACAGAAAGGCACCGGAGCCGAGAGATTCGAACCCGGGACCTTCTTGCTGTGAGGCGTCAGCGCTAACCACTGCGCCGCCCTCGGTAATAATGGTCTTCCACAAATCTCTGCTCTTTGAGCTTCCATGAATGTCCACTGTTGATGTGTTCATCCATCAACCGTTCGTAAAATAACATTGCTCCATGCCGAATGTCGCTCTGACAAGCTGTGCCTGCGTGCAGTCTGAACAAACAACAACAAAATAACAACCAAAACGGATCGATACGTAACAAAAGTTTGTTTCGCGAAGGGTTCGTGAAGCACCCTTGATTTTAAATGTGACCCTTGAATGACTCTGCTCCATAATAACCGTGCCCTCGACAGGTCAAGTGCCGCAGCTGCTTGGAACTTTGAGATCACATTCCAGACCAATGCGAAAATGCACACGCTTAGGAATCTTCCACGTAGACTGGGATATAAACACCTGACATATTTAGGTTTACATCGGTTTGAAATGTGTCAGCGATTTTTAGCCCAACCCGTATGATGCAGCGAGTGTTCGTAAGCATGTATGAGGATGCATGATTTGAATCCTTCATAAGCACAACTTTTTATGTACGCAACACCCAGAGCTTGTAAGGTTTGTTTCAGTTTTACTTCTAACTTATTAATGACTTCTCTGAAACTTCTACGAGCCTGCAGCGAATGTTTCCAAAAGGACATCGGCAAGGTTGGAAAGTTAAAAAGGTCAAATGCTGGTCAGGGAGCAAAATAAATTCACCATTCCCCTGGAGTAGTGGTTTTCAAAATACGGGTCACAATCCGGGACTGGGTCATCGAACGTCAACTCGTGGGTCAACTTGCTGGATCGGGTTTGACTGTTATGATTTACTGTGGCGAAAGCTCTGGTCAATCGATCGTGTTGGGTTGCGAGCATTAGCATTTATTTTCATTGACAAGGAAAAACGCCTGAAAACTACTGCGCCACGGTTACCAAAATCACAATTCCAAATTGTGGGCCATTATCAGTTGATACCCTATCGTGATACTGACGTCTGCCATAGGAAATGGTAATTCCACCAAAACCTCAGGGCGTTCAGTACAGCGCAGCCCTACCCCAATGCTATTCAAGCATGAAGACACTTAGACATATATTTAGCTCGCACTCAAATAGCTACTTATGTGAGTTATTCATTTCCCATGACTGTGACCAATAATGCGTGCTGTAAACATCGTTACATGAGAAAATTATCATGCTCAATCCACTGGTGGATCAAGGCCTCTTCAAATCACCGTAATCTCCAACATGCCCTCTTAGAAACGCGTAATTTCATGGCTTGTACAACAACGTGGGTACGTCACCGCGGCGCTTGTGCCAGGCTAGGTGAATTTCACGCCTTGACGCCCATTTCAGTGGCAAAGGCTCGCCGACCGGAGGTTTGCGAGGTGACTGGCAGAGGTACCACCTGTGCTTCCTACTGTGCCAAGTCACTCCATCATCATCATTATCAATACCCGCTTATTCCTGTACAGTATCGCAGGGGAGGGAGGGTGGAGTCTATCCCGGCAGACAGAGGGCGCAAGGCTGTATCCAAGATGTGACGCCAATACATCCCAGGGCACTTTGGTGCAATTTACACAGCAGGACAATGAACCTCCGCGGCATCGTGTCTTAAGACGGTGGGAGAAAACCGGAGTACCCGTCAAAAACCCACGCGGACACGGGGAGAGAGAGAGAACATGCAAACTCCACACAGAAAGCCACCCGAGCCGGGAATCGAACCCGGAAACGTCTTGCTGTGAGGCAGCAGCGCTACTCACTGCGCCACCGCGCCACCCTGGTTGGCATAGTTTAAGATGCAAGTCCATTCTTTGCCTGTCACTCGGTGATTAGTCTTGACTGTGGACCATCATCTCATCTCATCTCATTATCTGAAACCGCTTAATCCTATATAGGGTCACGGTGAAGCCGGAGCCTATCCCGGAAACACAGGGCGTAAGGCAGGAATACACCCGACGACGGGACGCCGGTCCATCGCCGGGCATTGCGGGACAATTTTAGTCTGCGAGCCAATCAACCTATCCAGGAGCATGCTTTTGGACTGTGGGAGGAAACCGGAGTACCAGGCGAAAACCCACGCGGACACGGGGAGAGCATGCAAACTCCACACAGAAAGGCACCGGAGCCGAGAGACTCGAACCCGGGACCTTATGCTGTGAGGCGTCAGCGCTAACCACTGCGCCACCGCGCCGCCCTGTGGACCATCATCTATATGTGAATGGAGCAAGTGTTCAAATGTATGTCCGCACTGACGCTACCGGGTTCGAATCCTTCATGAGAACAAGCGTTACCTGCACAGAGTCGCAAGGCTTCTGTGCCTTTACTGCCCACTCATTGATTACTATTCCAAAACTTTAGAGAGCTAGACAAGCACCCAACGTTACTTAGGGATGAGATCGAGGTGAAAGCAGTCACTACGAGCAGACAGTCTCATCTCATCTCATGGTCAGAAACCGCTCAGTCCTGCACAAGGTCGCGGTGAGCCGGAGCCTATCCCGGCAGACACAGGGCGCAAGGCAGAGATACACCCACGATAGGACGCCAGTCCATCACCGTGCACTGAGGGCAAGTTAAGCCTGCAAGTCCATTAACCTATGCAGCAGCACGTTTTTGGGACTGCGGGAGGAAACCGGAGTGCCCGGCGGAGAAACCCACGCGGACACGTGGAGAGAAACTCGCAAACTCCCACACAACAGAAAGCAGCGC
Source organism: Mordacia mordax (assembly GCA_036362905.1). Classification (NCBI taxonomy): domain Eukaryota; kingdom Metazoa; phylum Chordata; class Hyperoartia; order Petromyzontiformes; family Petromyzontidae; genus Mordacia; species Mordacia mordax. The sequence continues at coordinate 7,294,260 of JAZEWT010000028.1, forward strand.
CCGAGCCGAGATTCGAACCCGGGTCCCTCTTGCTGCTGTGAGGCCACAGCGCTACCCACTGGGCCACCGTACCGCCCACGAGTAGACAATGTCATCAACAATAGATGACAGGAGATAGTGTTACACGCTTACAACAAGATTATCCTTTGGGCGGGTGCTTTGCAAGTCCTTCCTAGCGCAACGAGGCCATCCCGAGGCTACGTTCAGTTAACTTAGAACCTCACGTCTTCCACGTGAAGTCCCGCTACAGTGTCACCGAGCGACGGCCGCTAAACGATACACAGCCTTAGCACCAGTCACTTGGACTTTAAACGGTGATCCATTGGGGCAACACCGGCAATACTTAACTCACAGACCCATAAAAGTAGGCGGTATCAAAGACCAAAGTCCAGCTGGAGGCCATTGCCAATCAATTAATAACGTGGCAAGAAGCCGCCACCCCACAGCAAGAAGGATCCGGGTTCGATTCCTGGGTCGGGTGCCATTCTGCGTGGAGTTTTCGTGTTCTCTCTCCAAGTGTCCGCGTGGGTTTTCACCGGGTACTTAGGTGTAGTGACTCAATTATCTCAGGTGCCTTGCGTTGAACTGGCGTCCCATCACAGGTATGGCCCAGTCTTGCGCACTGTGTCTGCCAACATCGGCTTAGCACGTCAACATATTCGACAAGCATGAATAACATGGAAATGACTATTAGCAGCCAAACTGATGTTGATAAATCGTGGCTTAACTAATCATCATTATCAGTACACGCTTAATCATTCCGCCAGACATAGGACACAAGGCAGGGCTACACCCTGGATAAGACGCCAGACGACGGTATAGCAGCGGAAGCAAATAAGTCACCTGGCCAATAAGTCAGTTTATATTTTGAATGGAACTGCTGAGCTACGTAGCTCTTCTTAACAGTTGTCCATGGAGGAGTGCTACGCAAGTTACAACATCACAGGGCTAACTTCTCATCTCTCATCTCTCATCTCATCTCATTATCTGAAACCGCTTAATCCTATATAGG
>JAZEWT010000028.1:7419265-7430310 GCA_036362905.1 Mordacia mordax
GAGCTCCGCGAATTTTCAATTTCAGAATCGGGTACTTTTAAGCAACCGCGCCCGCCACATGTCTGTCCTACTCCCGTTGTATTGGCATTTGCGGCCCTTTTGCGCCCTTCGTCTGTCGTTGGGTGAGTGTTTTCCAGATCACGTGAGTCCACCGGGGTTGTTTGACCGTACCTCACCACGCTTGTAAGTGCAGGTTGGTGAGCAATTGCCCTGTGCTCCACATGACATCGCAAATCTTTAGGACCCTCCAGGCTCAAACCGGCTTGGTTTTGAGATCTGATGGTATGAAGCTCATTCCGAGTTACATAATAATAATCTTTGCATTTTTAAGCGCGTTTCACCCCCGAGGGTCACAAAGCGCTGCAAAGATCCGTGGAGAGAACGCATGTCGGCAACAACGACATATGAACGGCAAATCAACTTTTTTTTTTGTTACAAATCTGCCCTGTGGAGAGAACGGCATAACAACAACATCAGAGCAATTCAATTGAAAGTCATATAATGGCTATAATATAAAGGACATAAATAACGATAAAAATATTCAACGAAGTATCAAAGGTCATCTTTGCATACTTAGCTGTGAAAAACAAATCAGTTTTGGACAAATTGGGCTGTCCAGACTTCCACTTTGAAGGAATGCACAAGTCTTTTGATGGCGACAATAATAAGACAAATAATAGACCAGGCTTTTTCTAAACACATGCGATTGAGCGAAAGCCTGTGCACTGCGAATACATTGCGGAGGGTTCAAAACAAGGAGCTTTTGAACATACGCCAAAAAAAACCCGAGAGCAGTTACATAAGCTGGCATGTGTGAGTGTGTGTGTGTGCGGTGGGTGGCGGGTGGGGGGTGAGTGCCCAGCAGTGTTACTAATAAAGTTTGTGCACTGTATTCCTGTCGTCTGGCAGTGGGTGGCAACATGCCTGAGGCCAGTCCCCCATGTGCCACCGGATTTGGGCTGCAAGCGGCGCAGCAGCAGGGGAAGAGCAACGCAGCAGTGGGTTTTTTTTCCCGTCTGCAGATTGGAATGGTGCAATAATCTTTTCTTGTTTCTGGTCTTTTTGGTTTCGCGGTGTTGGGCCGCCTTTAGAGGCTTGGGAATGAATTCACTGCGAGATGCTATTAGAGAGATTGCCGAGGCCAAATGGCTTGGGTTTTAATCTGACAATTTGGCCAGGCACTGAGTGATTCCGTTGAACAACACATGTAATAGCTGCATTAAATTATTAAACATTTTAGCCTCCGTTTGAATCGGTGTGCTGAGTAAATAAATACAGTTTATAAACGCAGGCACACCTCCTCGATCTTCACATAATCTATTTGCAAATTCTTTGAAGTATCTCGGTGGGTGAATCATTCCGTTCCTCATGCAAATAGAGGTGATTTGTCTGTATAGAAATAAGTGGCGTGTCTGTGGCTTACACACTATGCATCTTGAGCCAATGCCTCGGAGATTTTGGGCTTATGCTCGCTTGCTAGCAAGCTGAAATTTAAAAAGGGCCTATTGTAAAAGGCCGCCCATGATTTCCACAGTTTCCAAGAACTGTGTTCCATTTGCCTAGGAGAGGCACTGGAGTTGCCCAGCAAAAGCACCAGGAGTCTTGGTCTGGATCAGCCATTCGACTGACTGTAGCCTCCTCTGCCTCCATTTCTCTGACCACTTCCTTCCGCCTTGAACCACAATTGAAACAGAGGTAGAGTGGGGGGGTGGGAGGCAGCGAGTTGAGTTGTTGATCCTGGAACTGTCCAGGTCCCTACCTGGGAATGCCTCGATCCTGGTTTCCATTAGTCGTTTAGTGTTGAACTGTAGCTGATATATTGCTCAAGTTGGAATGGCATGTGAACTGTATTCCTAGACCAAGGCTGCGCGACATACAGCCACCAGACCAGGGTCTAGCCTGGCAATGTATTTTTTCCGGCCCTTAAAGAATAATGAAAAATCAATCGAATTGGGTTGAAGAATAATAAATTTCCGGCCTGTGTTAAAATAAGCTGTTTCAACACTAAAATAAGCGATTTTAACATTGACCGTGACCACGGACCTGGAGCCGTGCTCACGGTCAGTTTGTGGCCCTTTGTCTGGTTATTTTATCTGGAACTGGCCTTCATTGAAAATTACTACTATACCCCCCATCCTGGAACTGAAGCAACACTCATTAATTTGTCGATAGCATCATAATACACAGGGACGCAGTGTCTGGTGGGTTGGCGTCAGCTTTCAGCATGGCTGCCACCTCCCCACCCCTGTTTCCTGCAGGGCGACTTTGTGGCCCTGTGTGAAAAGCGCTACTATTTTTAATATAAATCGTAATTATTTAAATGATTGGACCCATCTTGACCCAGCACTGTCCCCGCTATCTTCGGGGAAAAAGGCATCATGTTGCCAGGAATGTTTCTCTGGCAGCAAAGTGACTGTGTAGGTTTGACTCAAAGTTAACATTTTCCTCGCGATTTCTACCAGGCGGTGTCTTTCTGTGTATATTTTGCGCGTTCTCCCCTTTTTCCGCGTGTTTTTTTTTGCAAGGCACTCCGATTTCCTTCCACCGTCCATAAGGCACTATGCTCATCTCATCTCATTATCTGAAACCGCTCAATCCTATATAGGGTCACGGTGAAGCCGGAGCCTATCCCGGAAACATAGGGCGTAAGGCAGGAATACACCCGACGACGGGACGCCGGTCCATCGCCGGGCATTGCGGGACAATTTTAGTCTGTGAGCCAATCAACCTATCCAGGAGCATGCTTTTGGACTGTGGGAGGAAACCGGAGTACCCGGCGAAAACCCACGCGGACACGGGGAGAGCATGCAAACTCCACACAGAAAGGCACCCGAGCCGAGAGACTCGAACCCGGGACCTTCTTGCTGTGAGGCGTCAGCGCTAACCACTGCGCCACCGCGCCGCCCTATGCTGTCTAGGTTAATTGACCAGCTGAGTAAATTGCCCCCAGGTATAGCCCCACCTTGTGCCCTCTGTCTGCTGCGATAGGCTCTCGCCTCGCACGACCCTGTACAGGATCAAGTGGGCATTGATAATAATAATAATAATTGCATTTATAGAGTGCTTGAAACCTTACACTGTAAGTGCTGTTAATGGATTGTGTACTGGGAGCGATTCAGATGTCTTGATCAAAAGCCATTCTTGGCAGTGACCTACTCCGTACCACTGTGACTGCTGGTAATTAATAAGGGAAAGTGGTTTCTCGTTCACTGTGCAATTATTGCGCGTTGCAGGATTACAGAAAGTGTTATTCACTTGTGCACACCTTACTTACCTTTTATTATTCTAAGGGGGCATGTCTAAACTGCTTTTACACCATTTTAGTATGTACTCTAGTTACTTTCACAACAATTTAAAATGTACATTCGTAATCAGATTTATTTCAGTACGTAAACCGAGTGTGATTTTTTTATAAATGGGGTCCCCAAGTATGGCCCTTATCTTGTGGACATTGCTTTGCACGTCTTGAGACAATCGGTGAACCCGGATTAAGGCCACCAATGTTAGAGGATTACCCCCCCCCCCGAGATGGTTCAGCAGCCTAACTTTTACTGTGTCTACTGGCATAGCCGATTTAAGAAAGGCCATTATTGAGCCCATCAAACTCGATTCATCACAGCTCGTGAGCCAGTTTTACAAAGTAAAAATGCTCTCTCCTCATGTTCTCCCACACCATTAAAGCGGTAATTTTTTCATCAAATTGTGATATTAATTTTATTACATAGAAACATACTAAAATGACATCACTCTTTGTTCGAGTGAGTTTGAACGTATTCTCTTAGGCTTTTTTTGTTTGTTTATTTGATGACTGCTGTAAGACATATGCTAACGTGGGAAGAGTTCAATATCAGTGCCCGCTTAATCATGTACAGGGTCGCAGGGGGCCGGAACCTATCCTGGCAGACACAGGCTATAATGTGGAGCTATACCCAGGATGTGACGCCAGCACAGGAGCAATTTACTCCGCAGGCCAATTAACCTAGGCAGCAGCATGTCTTTGGATGGTGGGAGGAAACCGGAGTACCCGGCAATAACCCACCTGGATACGGAAAGAACACGCAAACTCCACACAGAAAGACACCCGAGAATGGAAACAAATCCGGGCACTTCTTGCTGTGGGGCAGCAGCACTACTCACTGTGCCACGGCACCACCCTTCAACAATAATTTTCATAATTAAGAGAATTGCTCTCGAGAGCTGCTCTTTCGGGATTGCTGTGGCTAGCGTTCCTCCTTCTAGATGTTTCGCTTCTCACTTTGCCTCTTAAGAGAAATTCTCATACATCTGGCCGTGAAGTCGCACGTCAGTACAGTTTCAAAATCAAGGAAAGTTTTTTTTATGAATGTCGTCAGTGATGATGAAAAAATAAACAATAGGATTGGATGTTTGGCAATAATAGCTCAACAATTAAACATCAAGATGTGTGCCTCCTTTTTCGATATAAAACAACAGCGCATCGACCAGTGGAGCCTTTAAGACCAATTGTTTCCTGGCGTCTTTGATTTCTACGCATCTAATCCTGGACAATTTTGGACACTGCTGAGTCTCATCACCAGTTAAATCTATGATTATTCGGCTTTAGCGATTGATGCAGATGCGAGGATGGATCATTTTTAATTTCAAGGCTTTTTCGTGACCGGTGTTAATGACGAATTCCATTTGTTTGGTTAGGTCACCTAACAAAAAATGTTTGTCGTAAACCCTGCACGACCCGACCGCGGCCAATTAGTAAGAATTACTGCAATGAGGATGTATTATGTTTATTCCTACATGGTGTCACAGTTATGTCTGCATGCAATAGCTCTCTTCGGTTGTTTATTTCTATACAGCTCATAATTTGTGACATTTCTGTGAACTGCTATCCTCTTGACGACTGAAGAAAAGTTGAAGCCTGTGATATAAAATGCGACTTTTAACCGTGTATGACAAAACTAGGCTCTGAATTTTTAAATGTATTTTTTACACATTATACAAGTTCTGTGGGGGGATGATTGGCCTTTAGTGACTTCATGAGCATGTCTGGTTTCCAATTTTCTGAATAGCTTCTTTAACAGCTTTGAATTATGCCAAGATCCAATAACATCTAAAATTTCATATTAAGTAACATTTTTTCACAGTTTTTTCATCGCATTCTATTAATGTGGTAATTCTCTTGCCTTCAACTAAAGTTCTACGTTCATAAAGCGTCGCTTATTGGCCTTCGTGCGAAGGGACCCACAGAAAGGGCATTTTTAACGGTGCCCACTGCGGAGGCAAATCTGAGGAGGAGGCGGCAATGCAGCCAGGGCGTCTCCACGCTTGATAGATCGTGAGATCACATTCTGGATCGTGATATCACACTCTGGATCGTGAGATCACATTCTGCTTCGGGACCGATTGAGCCTCCTCGAACTTCGCGGTGGAATGAAAGACGTGGTGTTCCCGTGTGAAAGGAACCGAAGAGAATGCATGTTTCTGATGACCGGGGCAGCGCGGGGAGTAGCGCTTCACAGAAAGAAGATCCCTGGGGTTCGGTTCCCCGGCTCGGGTGCCTTTCCGTGTGGCGTTTGCGTGTTCTCTCCCCCTGTGTCCGCGTGGGTTGCCGCTGTGTGCCCGGGTTTCCATCCCAGAGTCCAAAGACATGTTGCCTGTGTTAATTGTCGTGACTAAATTGCTCCCAGTGCCCTGAGGTGATGTAACTTACTTCCCCCTTCCTGCTGGACAATTGTTAAGAAGAACTACGGGGCGCAGCGCTTCCTTACAGTCTAATTAAAAGCTCACGCGTAATGCGCCCCATGTATTCCCTATGGTTCCGTGTATATGGGACACCCTGTAGGTGCTAATTTGTGGGACATCAGGATTAGTTGCCCTGCTGCGTGTAGACCGGCCCTGTGGCATGGAGAAGTACAATGCAGTTAAACCCTCGCTTGTTGCCGAGTGATTACGTTCCAGAAAAGTAGCGCGAGAGTCGAAACCGCAATATTTAATAATTGATCTTTACCCAGGTGCCATATTGCAAACTCGCCTATCCCCGAGTGTGGCGTCCCGTATAGGTGGCTCACTGCCATTATTATTCCACACATCTCCCGCCTCCTCCCACCAGTGCCCCTTATATTATAACTGCCCACTCCGTGAGTCAACCGCTATCGCACCAGATAATTCCGTGAGTCGAATGAGCCCACCAATGAACAATACTTACGCCACGCGATCAGTTGAACAAGCTGTGCAGGTATATTTCCACGATTGTTCAAAATCGCGAGTTCGCTGGGTATATTCACGAGTTCGCTGGGTATATGTGGAGCCCACTGGCATCACCTGCATGAAGAGATGAAGCCCACTTTGTTGCTTATTTGAGCAGGGAGACTCTTTAAATGGACTCGAGTGTACAGGCGCTTGGCAACACACACGGTGAAGTGTGCGTGCGTGTCAGTCAGTTTTCTTTTTTTTAAAGCTGGAAGGGACCGTTGGGCTACGTGGCTCTTTTTAACAGTTGTCCAGCGGGGAGGGTGTAATCAAGTTTCAACATCTCAGTGCACCGGAGGCAATTTAGTCTGGACAATTAACCTAGAGGTAGCTCGTCTTTGGGCTGTGGGAGGAAAAATCCCACGCTGACACGGGGGAAAAGGTGCAAACTTCACACAGAAAAGATACCAGAGATGGGAATCGAACCCAGGCTCTTCTTGCAACGAGGCTGCGGCGCTGCTCACAGCGGCACCGTGCCGCCAGCGCCTGCACTCGGCAACACGCGTCCCCAAAGTATGCACGCGCTCGTGCGCACGGACACGCGTACACACACAGGAGCACGCGTGCTCCTGTGTGTGTGAGCCCGCGCATCCTCAGGCGGGTGTTTTGCAGCAGGATCGTAATTAAGCCCACCAGGCTGAGCGGCGGTGCGCAGAGTACCGGCGGTGCATTTGAAATGACCAAAGGAAGGCTCATTAAATCGCTGTGACCTCTGGTTACAACAGACTGGATGTGTCTGCACACCTGATCAGAGTTTCGTTCCAGTGTACAGAATGTTTTTTGGAAACATTAATAACCTCCATTAGTTTTACATCACGCCGTTTTGATAACGTAAACCGATGCGTAATATTTTCATTGCGATGAACTTAAGCTAGCAAAGTTGTGTGTTTTTTTTCTTCCTCCGGGCTTTTATTCAATGATTCATGCGTTTCCGTCAAAGTAATGTTTTTGCCTTGCAGCAGCTTAGGAATGTTGTTTTAATGTAAGTTATGGAAAGGAATTGCTACTGTGGGTTGTAAAATAATAAGCAATTAAAGCACCATTGTTTTATGCTCCGTACTTTTGGATATGTTGTCGTTGTTGGATTTTGTCAATTCCAGGTGTCTCTCAGGCCTGATGTCATATCAGAGACTCATCTCATCTCATTGTCAGAAAACGGCTTAATCCTTCACAGGGTCGCGGTGAGCCGGAGCCTATCCCGGCAGATACAGTGCGCAAGGCAGGGATATGCCCACGATGGGACGCCAGTCCATCACAGGGCACTGCGAGCAATTTAGTCTGCAAGCCAACTAACCTATGCAGTAGCGTGTTTTTTGGATTGTGGGAGGAAACCGGAGCGCTCGGCGAAAACCCACGCGGACACGGGGAGAGAACTCGCAAACTCCCACACAGAAAGGCACCCGAGCCGAGATTCAAACCCGGACCTTCTTGCTGTGAGGCGACAGCGCTACCCACCGGGCCACTGTGCCGCCTATACAAGAGATTTTTTCCCAGGAAAATTATACCACACTACAGTACATTTGATAGCCCCAAAGGGTGCTCCATTATACGCTTGTAGAGAGTGATTGTTCGTGAGCAGAAATATTTTTCTTCAAAGGTGAACTTGAAAAGTTAGTTTCTAATCGGTTATTTTTGTTAAGCAGTTACACCTAAGAACTTCCTTTAGTTTCATAAGGCCTCCCACGTTTTACACCTACATCGTGTGCTTTGGTCTGGCTATGCTTAGCCATTCAGCTGAGCAGCCTATTACTGCACCAAGCTACTGCGTTGAATTTATGCAGCAAGGAACATTTCTGTATTGACAGGTTAATTATGTGTTGTGACATTGTGTCTGATGACGCTTGACATTTCGACAGGTGATGCAATGGTAAATATTCATGGCTCACAGCGAGAAAGGGCTGACTTCACATCTTGACTGGCAATTCCAGTCACCTCTTCGTCTAGGGTTTTTCTATTATACCGATCAAACATCCCATTGTTAAAACATGTACCTGTATATTACTCCAATTATAACTAGACAAAGCGGTATAATCCCTGCCCCGTGAAAAGTTAACAGGACTCGCCTTAAGAAGTGTCTTGAAAGTCGGTGCAGCTCTGCTAAGGTAAACAGGCATAGTTGTAATAATAATGATGATAATTTCAAGTATCCCACATTTACTGAACATCTCACCAGGGGCAGCAGTGTCTCATCTCATCTCATTGTCAGAATAACTTAGTCCTGCACAGGGTCCTCGGTGAGCCGGAGCCTATCCCGGCAGACACAGGACGCAAGGCAGGGATACACCCACGATGGGACACCAGTCCATCACCGGGCACTGTGGGCAATTTAGTCTGCAAGCCAATTAGCCTATGCAACAGCATGTTTTTTGGACTGTGGGAGCAAACCGGAGTGCCCGGCGAAAACCTACACGGACACGGGGAGAGCATGCAAACTCCACACAGAAAGGCACCCGAGCCGAGATTCGAACCCGGGACATTCTAGCAGCAGTGTCTATGCAGTGGTAACATCTGCCTCTCATAGAAACGATGTCCTGCCCAAAGCAGTTTGATTCCTGTCTCGGTGCCTTTCTATGTGGACTTCGTGTGTTCTCTCTCTGTTCTGTGTGGGTTTCTTTCAGATTCTCCGGTTTCCTCCCACAAAAAAAAATCAACTCATTAATTAATTGGCTTATTCCGTTATAATATACAGAATGCACTTTCTGGTAAATGTTGGTGTCGACTAACCGCTTGGGTAACTTCCCCCTCTTCCCCCCCTATCTGCAGTTTCCTCACACCTCCGAATCGTTCTCTCTTCGAACAAATACCTTTGACATCGAAAAAATGTGCGAGCCTTGTAAATTGCATTATTATTACAACAGTCTCTCAAGTGTGGTAAAACGAGCCTCCTGACCTCGGGACACGTTTGACCTCCAAAATCCTCGCTGATCATGATGGCAATTGCAACTGTGCCCCGTTGGTTCACTGCTGGCTCCAGACCCAAAAGTGTCGCAGAGCCGCATTCACAATTAATACAAGTGCCTTGCGCCTGTCAGCAAGCATTTATTATTGCGCGAGTCTCACGCTTCAGAAACCCGGCGAGGAGACGGCGTATTTATAATCTTTAATAATAAAACGTGCTTGTTTACATCTAGGTGATATCTCTATATGATAGGCCTCCAATTTATAAGAGCCTCATTGCATGAGGCGGTGGGGCACTTTATACATTTTTGTTTTGCTGGTTTTGTTTTTGGGGAAATCCTCGCCCCCCGTCACCCCGTCTGAGTTTGGCTTGGAATATTCTGGGCTGTATGCTTTGAAGCGTCTGGTCATGTTTGTCTCACAAGTGGCACAAAAGAAGCCTGAAAGGAAAACCATTTCAAGTAAATTTTCCACGGACGTGTGAGCTGCTTGAAAGGTACTTAGGAGTCAGATCGGACCGTGGAAGCGTAGGCTTAGCTGATTGGCTAAAGGCCACACTGTATACCATAGTGGGCTTTTGAAAAGCTCCAGAACAGACACAGCGACTGCAGATTTAAACCTCTCCGCTCTGTGCTTAAGCCGCTGTTTGTTCCGCTGGAATCGGGAAAACGTACACTCGTACATGGCGCCGTACACATCAGAGTGAAATAAATGTAGTACACCGTCTGCGAGCCATATTTTGTTTACTAACCTCTTGGTGATTTGTTCTTCCGCAGGCTTGGCCACAAAGGGATAAGTTCTTACGGCGGTTAAAAAAAATATATGGAGGCTGCTTCGACACTGCAGATGCAGCGGTATTCTCGTTGCCAAATTTATAGAGGGGACGATCTAGACACACAATCAGAAATATTCGACGTGGCATTAGCGCTGATGTCTTAAGATTTAAAAAAAATAACTTTTAAGCCTTTCCTTTGGTGCCACTTATCGCATTAGGTTATTATGGTTACTGTGATCTCATTTTTGTACTTGGGCACATGGCAGCATGACGAAAGGACTGATTTAATCCCTCGAAAGTGTTGAAATGTACTTTTTACACCATTCCTATCATTGATCATAACCGTACTTTGTATTTCGATGAATGTTTAATTTCTTTGTCGCAGTCAGAAAGAGCATTTTCTTATGTCAGAAACACGTGTTATGGAACGTATCTTAGTGATGCACGATAAACTTTTAAAATTCAAGCAGACGCTGTTGGGCTTGGCAGTATTGTGGCAGAGAATTTAGAAAACTTAAGTCACCATTGTGTTGGCGAGATTTGCTTAGGCCACCATCCCTCAGGGGTCAATAAAAAAATGCTTAACACTTTGTGGGTTGGATTTCCTGTATTGCGGTGTTTGGCAACTGTCCTTTTTTTTTTAAAAGGATTCCTTTTGGACAGACCACTTCTGACAATATGAATATGGAATTTCCATCACTGGCTGAGGGTGAGTGACAAACATGTGCAGAGCCCAATGCTCGTTTGGGCATGCAGACACTTTTTGGACTGTGACTTGCATATCGCAAACTCAGCAATAGTAATATATATATAAAAACAAGTTGTGTTTGCTTGCTTGCTTGATTAGGGTAAACTCTGGCAAATCGTTACCAAATCGCAAGGGACCTTCAGAGAACGACGGCACTCGGTCCCACTCGGGTCTTTGGCGCCTGAGTGCGCGCCGACAGGGCCTTCCCTGGCCACCGGGACCGCTTTCTGTGCTTACACCCGTGCCCTCATGGTACGGTGAGCGACGCCGCCATTACAAGTACAATAACCAGTTAGGATAAGGGCCGCAGTTATTACAATCCCCAGCTCTGATAAACGGGGTCGCTATTACAATCCGCAGTTCGGATAAGCGGGTCCGCTATTACAATACCCATCCATCTCT
>JAZEWT010000028.1:7434640-7449646 GCA_036362905.1 Mordacia mordax
GGACACCAGTCCATCACCGGGCACTGTGGGCAATTTAGTCTGCAAGCCAATTAGCCTATGCAACAGCATGTTTTTTGGACTGTGGGAGCAAACCGGAGTGCCTGGCGAAAACCTACACGGACACGGGGAGAACATGCAAACTCCACACAGAAAGGCACCTTAGCCGAGATTCGAACCCGGGACCTTCTTGCTGTGAGGCGACAGCGCTACCCACTGGCCCACCATGCCACCCGAGTGTATTCGTATTTATTTAAACTCTCTGCCGCCGGTCACTTCAGAGATGTAAAATGCAGTCGATAAATCCTGTTAGGAATATTCGATAACCCTTTTGTTGCAGATGAAGACATCACAATCTGTGTCGTTGATTATTGTTTTTTTCGAAATTATTTTTGATTTGGCATCTAGTACTATACTACAAAAACTTCACCCACTATATCATTCTTCTCTTATATTTGCTTTGGATGCTTCCTACAGAAACTACAATTGTGAATTGTACTTTGGGTCACGATCAACATATTAACAATCGTAGAAATACTGACATGTTCTACTGAACAAGTCAGCAACATGTGCGATGGATTTGCGGTCCATGCAAAGCGTAATCTTAGAAGCTAGACCTATACTGTCCGCTTAATGTGCCTAGATATAGATCAAAATTAGGGGAATAGGCTCTTGTGGCAGCTGCTCCTCCCCTTTGGAACAATATGCCTATGAGTTTGAAGTTATTGTCACTACCATCGTTGATCAATCTTGGATCCCAATTAGTAACAACATGCTGTCCCAGCTCCATTTGTGTGAATTGATTGGGGTTTTATTTTTATTTTGAAGCGTTGCATATGCTCCTTCCTTTCGTTGTGGATTAAAAAAAACACCCTATTTCCCCCCATGCCCGCTGTTGTTGCACTGTTGCTCTTCTCTGCCTATTATTTATTGTGCTGTGCAAGCTTGAGTGGCGACTGGTTGGGGGGGGGGAGTTTCATCTTTGTATAAGTTGGACGGCAGGGTGGCGCAGCGGTAACATCTGCGCCTCGCAGAAATAACGGTCTTGCCCCCGAGCAGGCTCCATCTCCGCCTTGGGCACCTTTCTGTGTGGAGTTTGTGTATTCTCTCCCCCTGTTCTGCGTCGATTTCCTCCGGGCTCTCCGGTTTCCTCCCACAACGCGTAAAAAAAAAAAACCTCATTAATTAATTCGCCGATAACATCCTAATATATAGGAAGCAGTGTGTGGCAATGTGGCGCCCCCAAATCGCCTGGCTGCCTCCTCCGCCTCTCTGTGCTCTCCTCGCGCCTCTGAGTCGTTTTCCTGTCGAATGAATACCTTCGACAGTGAATGAATATGTGTGCGTTATAAATGTAAACTTATTAAAAGTTAGTGTTGCGTGTTTCGTTAATTGTGCGGCCTTACGTGTTTCTGTTCAATCTTGTGTTTACGGTTAGTGTTTCATTCATGCACATTTTGCGACTGTCAGATCGGTTGCTCTTTGGTTTAACGCGTCGCTACCTTGGTCAGCTCAGACGTTTTTGTTGCGTCGCAGGCATCCTGCATCTAGAGCTTGCAAGCTCGCTGGGTGCTTTCTGCTGATATGATGAACATCTATCCATCACGTCTCCGCCGCTGTGTTGCCTCATATTGCCATACAAAAGGGTCAAATGCATTTTGAATGTAGAGCGTACATAATTTAGATGGGAACGGGGCACACGTATTTGTCTCCGCGCGAGGGTGGCGGGAGATGGAGCGGGAGACGGGGGCGGGTGGTAGGAGGCGTGAGGTGGGCCCGGATCCTTATAACTGATCTTGGATTTCCTCCCATTTCCTGCGTTCTGTACTTTGCAAGCGGGAGAGGACAACAGAATTCCAGTGAGATTCGCTGCACGAGGAAACTCGGGCGGGTTTAAACCCAGGTTTTTGTTTTTTTCCTCTGGCGCCCCACGGAAAGTGAGCTCCGTTCACGCCGCTGACCCCCCCCCGCCCCCCCCCTGCCCTGCCCCCCCCCGAGGGCTTTCAGAGAAAAATGTGCGTTCGGCAAACTGGGAATGCTAAATCTCATCTCATTGTCAGAAACCGCTCAGTCCTGTACAGGGTCGCGGTGAGTCGGAGCCTATGCCAACAGACACAGGACACAAGGCAGGGATATACCCACAATAGGACGCCAGTCCATCACCGGGCATTGAGTGAAATTTAGTCTGCAAGCCAATCACCCTATGCAGCAGCATGTTTTTGTGGACTGTGGGAGGTAAACGGAGTGCCCGGCGAAAACTCACGCAGACACGGAGAGAACATGCAAACTCCACACAGAAAGGCACCCGAGCCGAGATTCGAACCGGGGACCTTCTTGCTGTTAGGCGACAGCGCTACCCACTGGGCCACCGTGCCGCCCGGGAATGCTACATCTTTTAACTTTAGTCTGTGAGGTGACCAGGAGATGGCACCATTGCAATAGATCTTTAAATCTATCTGTGCGAAGATTAGAGCATGAGTTTTGTCACGGTGTGCCGGTTATCTCCCATGTACTCCTCGCCGAAAAGGGAGTTGGCCAACTCATCCCAATGCAGTACCCTCCCGAATAAGTATTTTAGGATCCGTGAGAGAGATGTATTATTATTGAATTCACCTCTGAGCCATTTGCCAATTACTCATTGCATTAAACTTAGAGGCGGTGCGCGGCATGTGGTTGTTTTTAGGTCGGGGCTTTCAGAGAAACATTTGTGTTCAGCAATTTCTGTACTCGCGCAAAGTCCATGCTGTCTGCCATGCTCAAATGAGCATTGAGTCATGCCTTGTTTCATCGACAGTCATGAACTGGTGGTGGAATATTTTCACACTTTAATTTCTGGGGGGGGGGGCCTTTCCTCTCAATACAAATACTGTTGAATTCTCGCCAAAGTTGTAACTTTATTGTAGCGAAGGGGGTTTTGCGTGTTTCGATGAAACCCATAATTCCATCGCCTGGAGTCCAGTACTTCTCTGTTAGTGCTGAGGTCCCCCTTGGTGAAGAGGGCTGGAGTGGAGCACTCCTGTCGGGGTCTGCCTTGGTGAACAGGTCTGGGGGGGAGGGGGGGATGGGGACGGGGGGGATGTTCGAGACAACGATCAGAAAGGACCCTCCGCGACTCGCGTCGGCAAGGGCATCTTGCAGCAGAATTTAGCACCAATGCTCCCCATCATTGGGGAGCAACCGGCTAGCAACCCTGGTGGTCAACTTGGACAGCGGATGTTTAAACGAGCGAACGCAAAGTCGTACCTTTGTTAATGACCATCGGCTTGGTCGACTTCAGACTGGGATACAAACTCTGCCGAAACTCTGGTAAAAGACCCTGCTGTTGCAGGGTCTTCTGGCCGGTTTGTGTACACAGCGAGTCACATTCCGTAAGCATATTTACGTCACTGAGACGTATGCCCACGTACGTCTGTTCGCATATTGCCTTGAAGCTTCCATTTTCCGTAAAAATGGGGGACATTTCAACCACGGAGTTGTTATTGTAATCACAGTGACTGTTGAAAAGTTTCAGGATAATTAATTCTGTCAGTAGACCACTTCATAAAAGTACTAAACACAGGGGAAAACTGTTTGGCAGTGTATGAAATGTAAGTTGACCCCGCTGCACGGCAGCTCTCTCTTTCAAATGTCACAGGGTCTATTGTCGGCACTTTTTTTCTTTCGCAGTGGGAATTGAACCATCAGCTTTGTGCAAAAACAAGCTGGCTTTTTTGACGACTAGCAGATAGATGTTTGTTATTACAGTGGAAAGGTACCCAGTGAGCTTGCAATCTCTAGAAGCATGAACTTCCAGAGTACCCCGGTGTACAGACGATTATCTTCCAGGCGTGTATATCGTTTTTACAACGTCCCTTGTCGATGGTGTATTTTTGCTGCCATCACTGTTTTGATCCGGATTTCTTTCCTGATATTCTTTTGAGACTTAACTCTGGCTGCCTGAACTTTTAGACGAGTAATCAATAAGTCTAATGTACAGCTGAAATAAGACGTGTAATAGCTTTTGTGTGGTGCAGGTTGGTGCTGTGCAAGATAACACTTGTGTTTATGAATGATTCCAACCCGGTACCCTCAGTGCAAGCAGGCAGACTTACATACAACAGCTCCATTGTGTATATAGTTGACGCTATATCTCTCTAGTCTCGAGCAATAATAAAAGTAATAGCACGTACACATGCAGTGTGCTGACGAGAAATGAGAAACTCTCGTCCGTAAGTCTGAGAATACTGCCTTGGTGGATCGGCCTACCCATGGCTTTAGTATGCCTTTGTCAAGTAAACAGCAGCCGGTGAATAATATCGTAATATGATGGGGGTCTGCGTGTGGTGGGGGGGGGGCTTCTTTACGGCACCCTGACTTGACAGCAAGCGTCGCAATTGCAGAAAACACCACGCGGCCAAGGGTCAAGAGTCAGCTTGGGTCGTTTAATCAGTGTAACGCAGCGCCTGGGATCTCGTGCCGCGTGCGGACACACGTCCGGCCGCTTCGTTTCACGGATGTGCGTCGCTCAAGGGCACACTTATCCCGAAGCCCATGCCGCGTGAATGCGGTCGGGTGGCACCGCGGTCTGAGTGCCATGCCGATTGCGCGGATTCTCATTCCAGCGGCCGCTCGGCTTCGGCTTCGGCTTCGGCTTCGGCTCGGCTCGGCTCGGCTCGCCATCCCCGCCAGGTCGATAAAAGCGCATGGGTAGACTGGCACCCGCCGTGGAAATGTGGACCAGCTGCCGCTGGCTCGACTATCGCCGAGGAAGGTTAAAGCGCCACTTCCCAAGCTCGTTGCAGTGCAGGCGTCTCTTTATTTGACATTGACCTTCACATTGCCCTTCAATTTCCCTGCGTTTCATATGTCAGGTTCTATTCATTGCACTGACAGAAGTGCACTGCTGTACGCTGGCGCTGTGTTTTTCACGTGTCTCTGTTTTACTGCACAATTTTGGGTCTCTTTATTCGCAGTGACACATGACGTGAAGTCACATTTTTGTGTGTGTTATCTTTGTAGGGCTTATTTATTTTTTTCGCATCCTCTGTGCCCTTTGCACCTTCGAAATTCAGCAATTGTGGGTCGCGGTACTGTCAGAACCTTGTTTCAGCTGTGCTGCTTGGTTCATTATAATTTTGCCTCTATGCTGTCCGTTGGTTATGATTTACTGCGGACTTTCGGGAGATACAGCCGCTGGCGATTTGCTTGCCGAAATAAATCCCATTCGCCCTCTGCATCCACTGCACATTCTGCGACTTGAAATTTCCACTCGAGGTCGCTGACGGAATGAGTCCCACGCTCGAAGGGGCGTCTTAAAATCCGCGAGGTTTCTCTCTCTCTCCCTCTCTCCCTCTCCGTCTCCGTCGTCGGTCTGTTCCAACGGACAGCGCGTCCGACTTCGCGACACCGCGACTCTTGGGTTCTCGCGCCGCGCAAAGACGGCAGATGAAACGCCCCATTGAGACGCGACGCACGTTATCAGCCGCTAGCAGCACCTGCCCCAGCCTCTCACCGCTCGGCCCGCCTTGTGTGTGTGTGTGTGCGCCGCCGCCGCCGCCGCTGCTGCGCCCTGCCGTAGCCTGGAGTAGAATGCTTGTTGTAACCCCCTAGGTAAATACCGACTTGAACACCACACCTTCTGTCACTTGTGCGGCGCGGTGGCGCAGTGGTTAGCGCTGACGCCTCACAGCAAGAAGGTCCCGGGTTCGAGTCTCTCTCGGCTCCGGTGCCTTTCTGTGTGGAGTTTGCATGCTCTGCCCGTGTCCGCGTGGGTTTTCGCCGGGTACTCCGGTTTCCTCCCACAGTCCAAAAGCATGCTCCTGGATAGGTTGATTGGCTCGCAGACTAAAATTGTCCCGCAATGCCCGGCGATGGACCGGCATCCCGTCGTCGAGTGTATTCCTGCCTTACGCCCTGTGTTTCCGGGATAGGCTCCGGCTTCACCGTGACGCTATATAGGATTAAGCGGTTTCAGATAATGAGACCTTTTGTCACTTGTGCGGGCCTTTTTGAACGCGACAGGGGCTAGCGCACGGTGGCGAGGCGGCAGAGCTTTCCAGTATTACGTCAGTGCGCCCGAAACTGCCGTCAATAACAATTACATTTTGCATTTCTAAAGCGCTTTTCACCCGAGGGTCACCAAGCGCTGCACAGAGCTGTGGAGGGAACGCCGCGTCAGCAACAACATTGCCAGTAGTATCCTGTCGGAGTTCACTCGCCTGATGACGCCTCCAACGTGGGAGGCGAAACGTCGCGAGGGAGAGGGAAGGGGGGACCCCCCTTCCGCACGGCTTTCCCACAACAATAGCTGGGTCGGGAAATTCTCATCACACATCAAGCCGTGACAAGCTCACACCAGTGCGCACGTCAGGTGTGTTTCGCCCGTTTGGCTCATTGTGGCCGAGGATTAAAATGCTGCGTTTGTTGGTGGCGGCTGCATTTCACGGAGGGAAAATTCTGTCCGAGGCAGTTCGACGCTTGCCTCGGTCATTTGTTTTTTTTTGCGTGACGTTTTTGGGTTCTCCACCTGTTCTGTGTGGCTTTCCTCCGGGTTCTCCTGTTTCTTCTGGCAAATGTTGTCGCCAGCTGATCGTGTGTTCTCCTTTACCACCCCCCCCCTCTCCTCCACCTCTTCTATGGTTTTCTTGTCCTTTTGTATCTCGTCCATGAACAGGTTTGGCATTTGTGCGCGTTAACATGTATTTCGTCTCATCGCTTTGGCCGGTATGAAGGCGTGCTGGCCCCTTGCACTGGATGGGATGCAATTGACGGGACCTGAGAAGCAGTTCTCCGATGTCGTTGTTGCACAGTCATCGTGTGACAACACCCGCATGGGATAGGGGATAACCGAGCAGATGGCCCGCCAGCAACCCGCTTTCTGCACGGCCTCTTACAGGTATCTTGTTGCGCTGTCAGATTTCATAGATCAACAGCTTACGCAGCGTAGACTTGTGCCAGGGACGCATATGATGAGTTTTCTGCCAGTTCCAATCCTTTTGCTTCCAATTTAACCACCCTGAGTGCATACAGTATCATGTCTTGGAAGCCAAGTAGGTTTGATTCTGGCAGTGGCTTATTATCATTTTGTGTCATTTACCTCTCACGTACAATTTGCTAATAAGGGAATGGGCCAAATAACGTAATGCAGAACCCCCCCAGCCCCCCCCCCCCGGATGAGAGCCTTGTGGCTCAGTGAGGTCTTCCCGGATATATTAAGGGCATTCAGACAAACCCTGCACACACAGTGTTCCAGACACCATGGCTGTGCATATGCGTTTGTAATGAACCATCCAGGTGACCGCTGAGTTAGGGCACCCGACTCCCAAACGGAAGGTCATGAGTTCAAATCTTGCTTGTGAGCCAATTCAGCCGATCATCAAGTGCGGGTCAATAAAGTTAATTTCACATCGTGGGACGTAAACGGCGGGTCTTTTATGGACACGCAAGGCCCCCACCGCCAACGTGGAATTTCCGACAGACTAACGGCGGCACGTGTACATGAGTGCCGATGCAGGCCCGGTTTAATCGCCGAGAACAGTTTTTCTTTAAAAATTTGTGTCTCCAACTTTCGGGTTTATGTTTACGTGCCGGATGAGGACTGCGTCATTTCCTTCTCGCCGGCGCACGCGCTGCCCTCGCAAAAAGAAGCGCCCGTGCGGTTGGGTGCATTGCACGTTGTCGAATTTCATTTGCTTTGCGGGTGGGGAGAGAGCGAAAGAGAGCGTGCTGGCGAGAGCGAGCTTAAGGGGATTGGGAGACAATGTACGAGAGCGGCAGAGGTGTGCTGCAGATTAAGCGAGGGCCTCCGCGCAAATTGTAGCCAGGCTGTTGATGACTTATTAAAAGGTGTGATTTTTGTCTCCGTGTTCAGAGCGTTCATCCACATTGGCGGTACATGTAAGACGAACATTTTTTTTAAAAATCCCTGCCTCTCTCTGTCCCGCTGGAATTGCTCACATTCATGTCTGTCAGCCTTCTCTGAAGGGCTTTGTAAATGGAATGTCCCACGGTCCCGACAGACATCGACTTAGGTAAGCATTTAGAGAATGGATAAATTGAACTTTATATATATATATATAGAAAGAGGTATAAATCTCTTTATCCCAAGTGGCCAGAGCCTTTAGTTTCTCAGTTTCACAGCTGTCCTCAGTGAATCGGTATTAACCAGTGTTTAAAGGCGTCTGGTCCACGGCATGAAACTGTCTTCTGATTGGGCATATCAACTGTTACATGATTTTCCGTTCGCGCAAGCATTTGTAAATGTTGTCTTGGAAGGCAGGCGTGTGGTGAATCAGGTCTATTTCAGGATACGTTTTTGTTTCCATATAACCGTACGCTAGATGTGAAAAGCTGTTCCTACCGTTGAAACGACTCTTGACTTCACTGCCGCGGACTTCAGTCACTCAGTTCTTATTTAAGCCGGGGGGGGGGGTTGGAACCGTTGACTTGTTGGGTCTTTTGAACAGTTTGTCTAGTGGGTGGGGGTGAGGAAGTTACAACATCTCAGGGTACCGGAGGAAGTTCAGTCAGGATATTTGACCTGGACAGCGTGAAGTTGCACTCTCGAGAGGAAACCGGGGTACTCGGCGAAACCCCACGCTGACACGGGGAAAATTTGCAAATTCCACACACAAAGCCCCCAGCCGTGACTCGAACCTGGGACTTTCTTGTTGTGAGGCGGCAGCGCTACTCACTGCGCCACCATGCCCCGCTGCGCCACGGCTGCAGATCAAAGCGTCTGTGTGCATGCCCTCAAAAGAATATCAACTGGCCGCTTTCCAGAGTTTGTCGCGTACGCTCCAATTCACGGTTGGGTCTCAAGACCCACTTTTCCACCATTTTCTGACCACCGGGCATAGATCTCGAGCATCTGTTTGAAGAAAAAAAGTCTCTCTTCTGTCCCTTTTCACCTTCCGCTTATATATTTATCTCTCCCCGACAAATTGCCATTGTCATCTCATCTCTCATTATCTGAAACCGCTTAATCCTATATAGGGTCACGGTGAGCCGGAGCCTGTCCCGGAAACACAGGGCGTAAGGCAGGAATACACCCGACGACGGGACGCCAGTCCATCGCCGGGCATTGCGGGACAATTTTAGTCTGCGAGCCAATCAACCTATCCAGGAGCATGCTTTTGGACTGTGGGAGGAAACCGGAGTACCCGGCGAAAACCCACGCGGACACGGGGAGAGCATGGAAACTCCACACAGAAAGGCACCCGAGCCGAGAGATTCGAACCTGGGACCTTCTTGCTGTGAGGCGTCAGCGCTAACCACTGGGCCACTGCGCCGCCCTGCCATTGTCATATTTCATTTAATGACCTGTGTAATAGGAGGCACTTTAAAGTTGAAGGCATTTAATTATACTCGCGTTAAGAATGACACAAACGAGGTGTGTTTTGCAATTTGTAAGTCTCATTACATAGGAACTGAATATGTTTGGAAACGCTCGTACGTTCATTTCACATTATGTAACAAACGTTACATAAATGTCTTATATGTTGGCGATGTTTTATGTTCAGTGTTCCACTAAAGTTTTTTGTTTATTGATTGAATTCATTTCGGAATGTTTTAAGAGGGTGGGGGGAGGGAGGAACAAGTACGATTCATAATCTAGTCTTGCTTTTGCTTTTCTGTTATAATATGGCTATAATGAATTATGTTAAAATGATGAATTGTGATGGCGTAGGTTTTCATGGATTGGTTATCCCCCTGTCTACGTGGATTTCACTGGGTACTCCGATTTCCTCCCACCGTCTACAGACACGCTGCTGCCTAGATTAATTGACCTACTGAGGTCAAATTCCCGCAGTGTCCTGCAATGTAGTGGCGTCCGATCCTGGGCATAGCCTCGCCTTGCGCCCTCCGTCTGCCGGGATAGGCTCTGGCCCCATCTTGACCCTGCGCATGACTAAGCGGCTATCGATAACGATGACGTGTGAGAATTGCTGCCAACAGATGTACTTTTGTGATACCCGTGGAGAGGGCTCCTCCTCCTCTCCTTCGCGACGTTTCACCCCCCAAGTTGGAGGCATCGTCGGGTAAAGGAAGGGCCCGGTTAAAGGCTGTGCTTTCATTTCTGTGCTCTACGTTTGTGTGTGCTTGTGGCGTGGGCGTTGGCAGCGGAATTATGAAATCCTCCCTTGAAGAAATGTCATTGTTCTTGATTTACCGTTCATATGTCGTCGTCGTTGTTGTTGTTGCTGACATGCCGTTCTCTCCGCAGCTCTGTGCTTCGCTTTGTGACCCCCGGGTGAAAATCGCTCAAGGGGTGCAATTATTACTCTTAATCCATTCCCCTTTATAGAAATGCTGGAGAAGCAGGAGAGGCGAGCAAGATGAGTGCGACAGAGAACATGTGCTGAATAAGTCAAGGTTGGACATTTGAAGGCAGCAGCAATAGATAAATCTCATCTCTCATCTCATTATCTGAAACCGCTTAATCCTATATAGGGTCACGGTGAGCCGGAGCCTATCCCGGAAACACAGGGCGTAAGGCAGGAATACACCCGACGACGGGACGCCAGTCCATCGCCGGGCCAATAGATAAATACTGAACGCAAATTCCGTGGTAGGAGACGAGAGAAGCTCAACCACAACGAGGGAGAGAGAGGCGAAAGGGAGAAGCACGCGGAAAGGAAGACAAAGAGTGATGTGACAGCGCGAGGAGCGAGTGGCCGCGTCGGAGGAAGGAGGTGGCACTCCAGAGAGAGAGAGCTGGCTCGGAGCACGGGGAGAATGGAATGAAAGCTGACTAAGCGGAATTTATCGACTAATATGGCCCACAGGAGAGAGAGGGAAGGGAGACCCACAAAGGGAGGCATTTAAATGGAACGGCAGAGGGGAAGCACGGTGGTGGTGGTGGTGGTGAGGGGGGGGCAGCAGGAGTATGGGTGACGATGGACGTGTGCTGCTGGAAAGCCCGACGACGAGGGTGGGGGGGAAATTCAAGGGATTATCGGTCGAATGTCAGGTTGCACGCCGGAACGTAGCCACCTCCATCCACTGGGTCATGGGATCCGGCTCTCGTGGAGGTGCCTTGAATGCGTACACATAATAATAATGATAATATTGTTCGCCGGGCTATAAATGCGGTCCTTCTCTCGTAGGTATAGCTGTGCTAAGGTGTTAGCTCTGTGTGTGTGTGTGTTGCCAGCAGCGTTTGGTCCGACCGATGTTTGTTTATTTATAAGTGTAATCATGGTATTTCTGGCTTGCACGTTCCCTTTAGGGATATGTATATGAAACGTGCTTGGCAGCTTTGGCGGTCGAGATATTTTAAAAACAATGTCACATCTGAAATGAAACCACATGCTTCCATTGTAGCCGTCTAATATCCCTCAATGTGCGCACAATAACGTGTCACGTGAATTGGGTTTTCCACTTTATTTAGCCTTGCTCAGTGCCAAGGGCTATAATACCATTAATATATCCAATGATGAGTGGCCCATTAAAGTGGCTTCAGAAGCGGGTCTTTAGTATAATTTTCCAAGGATTATCTCGAACGTGACGCTCGGCGGGGCCAATTGGAGATTGGAGTCGTTGTGAGATGCACATTTTGTCGCATCCTAATGTGATGATGATGATGGATGCATCAGAGAATTCATTACATGCGGATCTGATCCCCTTATAAAATGCGAGAATAAATAAGAGTGAAGGTTAATTAGTGTCAGGCTTATTATAGGTCTCATCTAAAGTAATATTTGTAGAACGTGTGCAGTTGTTTTCTAGATTGCAGTGCAAGTCATCACATGTTGTCAGTTTATGCGTACACTCGTATAATAATAATATATTTGCACTTCCGGAGCGCTTTTCACCCGAGGGTCACAAAGCGCTGCACAGAGATGTGGAGAAAATGGCACGTCAACAAGAACAATATCAGAGTTGATCAGTTTTTTTTGTTTCCATGAACGCCTTTTAAACAGTCCATCATACATGTAGCGATGTAGGTTTGTCAGGGATTTTTGTATAAGAATTGCTCTCCATAGCTGTTCTTTTGGGCTATGTGTGCCGAGTGTGCCGCCTTTCTCCTTCGCGACGTTTTTGCCTCCCACGTTTTGGAGGCGTCATCAGGAGTTTCCGAATCGTTTATGGAATGCCTGACCGCGCCGCGGGCGGGCGGGCGGGCGGGCGAACGTAACATCGCAGCGCGGAGGAGACCGGAGGAGCGCTCGACGTGGCGACGGGGAAAGCGCGCGGCTCTTGAGAGCAGTTCTCCCGAAGGTGTCGGCGAACGCGAAGAGTCTCCCCACCGCGGCGTCGGCGATCGGACGTCCAGTATCGAGTTTGCGGATCGACATTCATTCACCCGTGCGCCGCGATCTCCGATCAATCGCGGGAGATCAATTACCCATGAGGAGCCATCATTAGCCACTCGAAAAGGTCACGGCGAAGTATCTCCTCGCTCAGGCGAGCGCTCGTTTCTGCTTGCATGCCCCGAGCCATTGCTTTTGGTGGCAGTTCCACCTTCCTATGGCAGACCCCCGTAGTCCGTTGACCGATGTTAACGGGGGTCCAGCAGCCGGAGTGTGATGCCGGTGAAAGGAAGAGTGCAAGTGAACAATGACTGGCGTTTTTTCACCCGAGGGACACAACGCGCCGCACAGAGCCCGCGCGGGCGAGCTTGCTACGGGCGCGTCACGCTTGCTACGAGCGCGTCACGACGGCGGATGAGTGGACAAAGATGGTTGACGAATACGAATGCGCACCCGATCTTACGTGCCGATGCTGTCGAACGCAGGTTTGAAGCCTCATCTCGACTTACTGCCCTGAGTCGCTCGTGGAAATTCCACCTTCCGATGGGACGCCGCAGTCCGTTCACACTTGTTAAAGGGTCCGGCAGCGCAGCGGTACGAAGCCGGTTAAAGTAAGACGCCGTGCCGAAAGACAATAATTGTCGCACTTTTATGCATGTGTAAATTATGCTCTCTAACGGGGGTTTGAAGCTTAACCGATGAGGTCGTGGATTTTTTAAATACAGACGCAATACCGCAGCACGTTGTTGCGATGTCCGTGCACCGATGACGTTTTCCACGTCCGCCACCGCGTGAAGGGCTGCCCGCATCGAGTCCTTCGGGCAGGTTGCTAGCGATGTTCATTGCACGTTGGGGGGCCCCTGGGACCTGTGCAGAAATCACTCGCCACTAATTGTAGCCGTGGTCAGGATCCGAACTTGGATGGCTGGGTCCATAGCGCAGTGCGTTGATCGCCGCACAGCTCTCACTGCAGTAACGTCGACATATATGATGATGTCGCCGTTATATAAGGGGTTGCCCCAAGCACGTGCCTTGCAAAGACACATTTGGCAATTATTTCATAGTTGTGTTTCTTAAGAGCTTGAAAGCAAATGCTGGACAGCTTGGGGCAAGAGGCTAGGGTTGTCTGCTAGGAAATATATATGTGTTCTAGGGGGTGTGTCTTACAAGCGTTGGTTTTTGCCACTGATTTAGTTCTCATCCCATTGTCAGAACCGCTTATTTCCTGTACAGGGTCGCGTCCATCACTGGGCACTGCGGGGCAATTTAGTCTGCGAGCCAATTAACCTATGGAGCAGCATGGTTTTTTTTTGGGACTGTGGAAGGAAACCGGAGTGCCCGGCGAAAACCCACGCGCACACGGGGAGAGAAACTCGCAAATTCCCACACAGTAAGGCACCCGAGCCGAGATTCGAACCCGGCTCGGGTGCCTTTGTGTGTGGCGTGTGCATGTTCTCCCCGTGATTTAGTTAAAGCTGTTAATTTACGTGGCATTGCTTGTGCCTGCTGGCCTGTTTTGGGCTGACACGTAATAAAGTCAGCCCTAAGCAGGTCAGGTCGGGTAAAAAAAAAGAATTGTGTCGTTTAACCCTCTGCCACCCGACACGGCCAGTCAGTAAGGCTTGTCACGTGAACAGAACGTGGCTAGTTCCTTCACTCTGTCAGCAAACCGGTGTGTGGGAGAGCGAACCCACAGTAGTTTATAATTAGATTCGACGTTTCGCTGATAATTGCAGTCTGCATCATCAGGTGCCCTCGCCCAAACATTGGCGAGCAGCTCGGATAACTGGTCCGGCTCTGGGTCCGTTTATAAAGGGAGCTTGCTTCGTTGCTTTAAAGACTCACTTTCATACGAGTGACAGTATAATGACTCTGACTGGACAGCATCGGTTGGAGTGTTTGAAGGCAATAATAATTAAAAAAAAACATTTTAAATCTTGTTTAGTAGTCAACTTGGACCACGCACGGGGGCATTACAATGAGTACTACCGTACCACCATCTGGCAGGTGAGTTGTGGTTGTCAGGGGGAACATTGACCGTCATAGGCATGTGGAATTCCACTGAATGGTAGAGGGCCACATAAAAGCAGTGGATACTATCCTGTGGTATAAAACATGTATATATAAAGCACAATTTTTTTTCAACATTTTGCTTCATTATCGAAATTTAAATATTCTCCTCGTTTGGCCCCATGGTTCTTCAGGATATACATAGCGTATGACGCCCATATTGAAGTCGAAATCTATGCTCTCTGACATACTCTGTGAATAATTAATACAACACGTGAATATTTGTAACAGGCACTGCAATGGCTCTGTCCTTTATGTGCCTTCGCATACCAGATAGTTCTGCTTTCTCATCCATCACAACCAATTCTCTTCACTGTCACGTTCGGTAATGTTCAGCATGTGATTGATGCATCTTTTGTTAGTTACCCCCCCCCCCTCGGGAGCCAGAAAAGGGGGGTTCCTTCAATGCATACGTGTGTTTTGGACGTGTTCCCGTGTGGTTAGCGTACTGCGCTACAATCCCACCAACGCGCTATTTCATTCGTCAGCTATCGTTAGTCGAATGTCCTCAGATGGCGTGGTTTTGTCGCCTGTCCGCTTCACTGCGCCAACTCATCATCGTCATTGTGATTGCTTCGAAAAGCTGCTCTCTCGTGCCCGCTTAATCCTGTGCAGGGTCGCGGGGGGCTGGAGCCTGTCCCGGCAGACAGAGGGTGTAAGCCGGGTTCGTACCCAGGATATGACGCTAGCACCTCGCAGGGTACTT
>JAZEWT010000028.1:7501786-7513860 GCA_036362905.1 Mordacia mordax
GTCGACACACCTGCGGCAACAGCCGGTGGCGGGCCGTCTGAATGGAACCGCGGGCTTTCGCCGACAAGACGCCGGCGTGAGAGCCGCCACTGTGCCTGCAAGGCATGCGGAACGCAATCATAAATTGTACAGTTTGATCAATAGCGGTTGGCATTCTATGTAAAGCAATGTGGGCGGCGCGGTGGCCCAGTGGTTAGCGCTGTCGCCTCACAGCAAGAAGGTCCCGGGTTCGAATCTCTCGGCTCGGGTGCCTTTCTGTGTGGAGTTTGCATGCTCTCCCCGTGTCCGCGTGGGTTTTCGCCGGGTACTCCGGTTTCCTCCCACAGTCCAAAAGCATGCTGCTGCATAGGTTAATTGGCTCGCAGGCTAAATTGCCCCGCAGTGCCCAGTGATGGACTGGCGTCCCATCGTGGGTATATCTCTGCCTTGCGCTCTGTGTCTGCCGGGATAGGCTCCGGCTCACCGTGACCCTCTACAGGACTAAGCGGTTTTAGACAATGAGATGACAGATGAGAATCAAGGTACATGTATTCAGTCAATGTTGGCGTTTAGTTAAGCTGGATGGCACTGTTGAGCTCTTCTTAACAGTTGTCCACCGGGGAGGAGTGGTAGCAACCTCTCGGGGCATCGGGAGAAATTCATTACGGACAACTAACCTAGGCACCATGTCTTTGTACTGTGGGAGGAAAGCGGGGTACCGAGCAAAAACCCACAGGCAGTAATATGTGCTTCACACAGAAAGGCACCCGAGCTGGGATTCGAACCCAGGGCCTCCTTACTGTCAGGGAGCAGCGCTGCGCACCACGCCACGGTGCCGCCTGATGTCGGGGGGGACTCGCACCACGGACCGCACTCTAGGCCACCAGGTGACCGCCAGTGTGTCTCGCGGGCCTTGCAATTGAGACCGCCGCTGTAGACCAAACTGCCGAGCGATCCGTCCGCGTTGACTCCGTTGCGGGTGGCCCTCACTCCACGGTTGCCCTCGCTCCTCACTCCCCACGCACTGCGTGGTATCCCGCAGCCTCCGCACCGCTCGTCCCCATTTCCCCGCAAGCCCTCCACACCCCCCCATCCCCCCTCCATTCATTACCCGCTCGCAACCCCCGCTATGCAAGGACAATTTTATCCCATTTGTATAAACTCCCGCAGAATATTCCTCCCTGACCTTGGCACCGTCTCAGAGGGGAGCGGTGGAGGGAAACTACTCCGCAGTCTTACAAACTAACGAGGCCCAAGGTCATTTCTGTGGAATTTGTACTCGGATTGAAATATGATTTAATTCAGTGGTGTCTTTTTTTTCTTTTCTCTTTTCAAATTCAGGAGTTACGAGCGGGCGGGATTATTTAGTTATTTTTGCTTTCTTGGGAAGTGTAGAGGAAGGAATGCTGCCGCATAGTTTGCCGAATGTCGTTTTCATTTGAGGCTAATACTGTGACATTGAAGGAAATAGGCCAGCGGATTGCTACAATAACATTGAATGGATTGATTGTACTTTGGAGATCTAAGCGGTGTCGCATGTAGTTTTGTACAGCAGGGCAGAACAATACTGCTTATCTGACTCTCTGGCAACCGGCGTGGAGGTGGATATGTGAAAGGGTCGAATGTTGGAAAATGTTTGGAAAATTACACTCTGAATATATTGTACGGGTGGCACGGTGGCGCAGTGAGTAGTGCTGTTGCCCTGCAGCAAGAAGGCTCCGGGTTAGATTCCCGGTACGGGAGCCTAGCTGTGTGACGTTTGCGTATTCTTCCCGTGTCCGTGTGGGTTTTTCGCCGGGCACTCCGGTTTCCTCCCACCATCCAAAGACACGCTGCTGCCGAGGTTAATTGGCCTTCTGCATGAATTGCCTCCAGTGCCCGACGAGGTACTGGCGTCACATCCTGGGTATAGCCTCGCCTTGCACCCTCTGTCTGCCGGGATAGGCTCTTCCCTCCCCGCCCCCCTGTGACCTTTTACGCATTAAGCGGGCGTTGATAATGATGACGATATCTTGTGTTGGAGGTCCCCCCCCCCGTCACCTGCTGTTGTGATTTAGCTTCTCTAAGGACCAGTGCCACTGGCACGTAACTCCACTTTGAAGCTCTTTATTCAAGTTTGTTATTATTGATTTCACGCGCTGCTTTTCCTTCGCGATAACCTACTGCTCCTTGCTTCAGCTGCCAGCGTCCGCAGTTTGTTGTTTTTGCTGGATTAAGTGACCGGTATCCAAGTTGTCTCGGGTTTTCCCGTCACCCCATCCTAATGGTGAAGGTTTGGGAGGAAAACGTTTACAGCCGCATGCCCTTCCTGACGCCAACCTCCTTTAGCCTGAGAATCTTCGAATCGTTATCTGTTTGGAATCTCCCTTCAGACCTGTTCACCAAGGGAGACCCTTTTGGGAGCGCTAGACTCCAGATATGTTCGCCACGGTAGACCCTAGCAGGAGCGCTCGACTCCAGATCTGTTCATTAAGGGAGACCCTAGCAGGAGGCATGGATTTCAGATCTGTTCACCAAGTGAGTCCCTAGCAGAAACGCTAGATTCCAGATCTGTTCACCAAGGGAGACCCTAGCAGGAGCACTGGACTCCTGCTGACATAGCTCTGGGATTCGTTGGAACTCACAAACCCTGCTGCCACGATACAGTTTCAACTGAAACGATCAACCCCTCGATGGCCTGTGCGACCAGTTGCACCACCGCAACCTCCCGTGTATTGCGAGGAGCGCGGGCTCTCATCATCGTCCAGAGTGGAATCGATGCCACCAAATGCGACTGACGCTGGGAATCGCGCCGCGGAAATAGGATTTGGCCCAAAAAAACATTGTATAACCTGCCTGTAGGCCTCCCTGAAATATATTTGTCCTCCCTCCATCCAAAAGAAGAATCCCAAGCACAATTAGTGGAAATATTCCAAATTTCCATTTCCTTTGTGTCCGGTGTTGGATTCGAGAGGAGGTGGAGGCGTTTTCCCGTGAAGGTCTGTCCTGTGTTGTCGGTATTCGGTCGGTCGCGAGCCTTATTTCACGCATTCCGCTCCCTCGCCTTCCACGCCTCCTCCTCCTCCGCCACCGCCACCGCGTGCACTGCCCTCGACCGGAACTCGGCAGAGAACATCTCATCTCATCTCATTGTCTGAAACCGCTTAGTCCTATATAGGGTCACGGTGAGCCGGAGCCTATCCCGCGAACACAGGGCGTAAGGCAGGAATACACCCGACGACGGGACGCCAGTCCATCGCCGGGCATTGCGGGACAATTTTTTTAGTCTGCGAGCCAATCAACCTATCCAGGAGCATGCTTTTGGACTGTGGGAGGAAACCGGAGTACCCGGCGAAAACCCACGCGGACACGGGGAGAGCATGCAAACTCCACACAGAAAGGCACCCGAGCCGAGAGATTCGAACCCGGGACCTTCTTGCTGTGAGGCGTCAGCGCTACCCACTGGGCCACCGTGCCGCCCTTATAAAGGACCCAGTGTTTGGGAAATGTTTGCGCCGGTTAACCACGTTGCTGCTTTGCCCCTACCTCTGCCATTCCTTGCGCCATCGGGGAATACTGTGCGACGCTTTATAAATTGGAATATTAAACCTATCGTCCTGCGTCTTTTAAAAAAGAGCTTCACAGAAATTTGAGCATTGACGAGAGAGAGAGAAAAAATGTTGAATGTGTATTTAAAATTATCATCCAATAACCACTTTGGAATGTTCGACATTGTTAGGTTTGTCTGTGCCTGCTCTCTTGCAAATTATGAAGCTCATAAATTATCACATTACCTATTCCCACCTCTATAGATGCTCAAGGCCAGAGGCATCTTAAAGGGGTTGTAATGAGCTATCATTGCTACAAGCTGGACACATTGTCCACTGGGATTGCTTATTATGAGTCGAGAAGATGGTTGTGCGGCGTATTAATTGAAAGCCTTTGTAGGCGGCAGCTCTAACGACTGGCCGATTCATTCCGTCATTTTTATTGCCATACATTTGCGTGATTTTGAAAACGTAAAGGTATATTTCCCACCGCCGGCACCACCAGCACCGTAGATCGTAATGAAATGCTTGGATTAATATATCCGCTTAATTACTCATTCGTGCAAGCTCCACAGAAATGTTGTTTTCAGTTCAATTAGAGATGTCTGATCGCTCGCGACGGCGTGCTTATGAAACGTCGACTCTGACGTGCAGCGTCGCGGATATTTTTATTTTCCTCGTTCTCCGCAAATTAGCATGAATTTAATTACATTTTGAGAGACATCGCGTCGTGCACGCGTGCTCCGGCGCTTGCGCGCGCGCCACCGTATCGCGCGCGCGCCACCGTATCGCGCGCGCGCGTGCGCCCGCTCACGTGTGCTCGCGCGCCGCGTCTCGCATGCAGCTCTGCTCGCGATTGAGAATCGCACCGATCCAATTCTGCCCTGAGCCCATCATCCTTCCACAGTGCGTAAAATGAGTACCGCGTCGCGAGGCTTGTGCAATTGCAATTAAAATTGCTCCGAGAATCGCCCTCGAGAGCATCCCTTCGGCAAATAGCGGCGTAATCGTATTTAGGAACGTACCGCTGTATAGGTTTTCACGGCTCGATGTGTGAGAATTCCTTTCCAAATTAACACGAATTTAATTACGTCTCGAGAGATCGCGCCAGCAGAGTGTCACCGGTGTGTGAAACACCGCGAAGAGAGGAACATTCGACACGGCTATCCCAACGGAGCAGATTTTGAGAACAACTCTCACACAACGAGCCGTTAACCGACGTCAATAAAATTGCAGTTTTTGTTTGAGTACAAGTTTAAAAACGCGAGACTAAATGTTGGACAGCAATGGCTCTCTTTTGCTGGCAATGGTTGGTGAGACGGGGCGGAGTAGGAAACGACGTTGGGTATCATTGCACTGTTCTCTAATGCCTCTGTTTGTCTCGGTGTTCGATGCAACCGTGTGATTTGTCCCCGTTGGCTCCATCTCTCCGAATTTGCGTTTTGGGTTTTCGCTGTCATCTTCCACTCTCGCTGTCTTTCGCTGTCATCCTCCGCCGCTCCCGGGTGGGCCAGGGTTGGAAGGGGGGGGGCCGCGGGAGTCTGAATGAGCCGACTCTCATCTGCGTCTCACTCATCCTCTCTGCGGACAGTTCATTAACGGCTGTGCGCGCTCGTGTGTGTGTGTGTGTTCGCTGAGGGGGGGCAGGCGGGGAGGGGGTTGGGGGGGGGATGGGGGAGGGAGAGCTGCGAGCGCTGTTTCTTCCTCGTAAACCCGGCAGCTTCCGCGCTCGCGCGTGCGCGAAGCCGCTCCGTTTTCCCTCCCGCCCCGGCGGAGGCCTTAACCCGTGCCGCCGCCGCGGCCGGCTGGCACACGGGATCGCCCGTCACATCGCCGCGACGGTGATTCCGCGCGCGCGCGCACGCCGCACCGCCCGGCCGCCGCTGTCTCGTGGCGCCGTGCTTTATTTTTTTTTTTTACACCGGACGAACCGGGCCATGCCACGGCCGTGGCCAAGCCGGCACGGCGAGACGGGGCCGAGGAGCCGCCGGCTTGTGTTCCCTCTGCAGAAGCTGAGCCGCGCCGCCGGCGTCGCGCGCCGTGAGCGAGGTGCGAGGTGGGTGTCGCTGCCGCTCTTCGTTGACCTCCCGACCCCCACCGACCCCGCGATTCGGATGTCCTGCGATCCAGATAGATTGCGAATCGGATGTCTCGTGATTGATTTGGATGTCTTGTGAATCAGAGGAGAGCTGCCCATGGCTCGAGGTATTACTGTTTGTCCATCTGGGAATGATGGGCTACACAGCCCTTCGGAGGGGAAGTTGGAGCTTGGTTGTTCTATAGATAGATCGATGTTAATTATAACAGCAGAAAAATACCCGGTGAGCTTGCAAGCTCTTTACGGGATTCCGGCGACACAACAAACACGCGAGTTGCAAACAAATAAACGTATCAAAATGACAATAATAATATATTTGCACTCCTGTAGCACATTTCACCCGAGGGTCACAATGCGCTGCACAGATGAGATTTTTCGTATATTCATTATTGACACACTTATTTATCCAACTCCAAAGGGTACTGATCAGAGCCCTGTGTCCCGAGCCATTCGATTCTTGAGTGTCTGAATATCACAAAGCAATCGCGATATTTCAGAAATGCCAAACGGTAAACGCACACTCTTATCACTCTCAACACACATTCAGGCAAGTGGCAGGGGACAGCAAAGTGTTAACATAGGCATCTCATTGCTGGATAGCTTTACTGCAATGGTAAAAGTGTGTGTGTGTCCGTGTGCGTGCGCGCGAGCCAGCGGGGACAGGTTTTTAAAATATTATAAATGTGCTCGTGTTGTTGTTTTCTAATTTTGTTCGCGTACACGATGCCGCTCTGAGTTGTCTAAACCCTACACCAAAGCGGGCCTCACTGATCAAACATTATTATTATTATTATTTCCGTCCGCCTCTTGTCAACCACCCAGGCTTCATTTAAAATCCGTTTCATATTTAATCAGCTCATTTTTCCCCTCTCCTTTTAATCCTACGTTTTTTTAGCTTATTTACCCACGCAAACTCAATTTACACTGATCAAACTGATGGTGTATGTGGAAGTAATGCTTAATTATGTTTTGTGCGAATCAGGATACGTCCCGTATCCGCGCGGGGTTTTGCCGGGTGCTCCGGTTTTCTCCCACCGTCCAATGACACGCTGCTGCCTCCGTTAATTGGCCTGCTGAGTAAATTGCCCCAAAAAGTGCCCTGCAATGTACAGGCGTGACACATTCTAGGTAGAGCCCTTCCTTACGCCCTGTGTCTGCCAGAATAGGCCCCGGTCCGCCATGACCCTGTGCAGGTTTAAGCGGGTACTCAGTCTGAACTGAACCGGGATCCCGTTAATGTACAGTTGTGCAGTGTTCATTATCTGCTGCTCTCTCGGGACAGCCGCGTCGATCGCTCCCTCTCTCTCCACCTCGTGACGTTTCGCCTCGCACGTCAGAGGCATCCTCAGGCGCCTCGCACGTTAGCGGATGCCTCTAACGTGCGAGGCGAAACGTCACGAGGTGGAGAGAGAGGGAGCGATCGACGCGGCTGTCCCGAGAGAGCGGCTTTTCGAAGCAATCATCATGCATCGAGCCGTGAAAACCCACATCATTATAGTGTTCATTATTCTTTTTTGTTGCAGTCAGTCAAGGTCCCACTTTGATAAAAATGTTCGTTATTTTTCATTATTTTTAAGAAGACGCCCTTGTCCGTGACATCTTACATCATCACAAACATAATTTTTTTAAATAAATACAAAATAAATAAATAACATTGGTTCCCCGACATTGCTAAGTGTTGCTATCAGACCTTAAAATAATGGTGGCATAGATGTGTCGTGAGTGGTTTCAGAATAAATAATAATGATTGCACTTCCAGAGTGCTTTTCACATGAGTCACAAAGCACTGCGTAGAGCTGTGGAGAGAATGGCTTGTCATCAATAACAACAACAACAACAACATAAGAGGTGAATTAATGTAAAATAACATCGGTGACTCTGTGGTTCTGACAACTTCGATCCTCCAATACGGGCTTGCTGCATGTGCCCAGGTTGCACCTCCACTCGATGGGTGACAAGAGCCTTCTCGCGCGCTGCTCCCAGACTCTGGAATGCCCTTCCTTTAGAGAATCGATCAGCTGAGTCCTTGAGCATCTTCAAATTTCGTCTGGAGTCTCACTTGTTCCATAAGGCTTTTAAGTCCTCCGGCTAGGACTTGTAACTTTTATCTCTAACACTGAGACTCCCATCTCTGACACAGTGACTCCTATCTCTGACGCCGAGACTCCCATCTCTAACAGTGACTCTTATCCATTCCTCCTGCCGCTCAGGGATGCGCAGCTCTCTGGGTTGATTGATGTGGCTCAGTGTTGTCGTGCCGGCATGATGGCAATCCTCCAAACTGCACCTGCTCCGAAACATTTATTCAATCCTTTGTTTGCAGTAGAATTGTATATTTTTTTAATCGCTTATTTTTTGTCCTTCTGTAGTTTGTTGCTACTTTTCGACTTTCTGTTGAGCTGTCCTGAGGTTGTTGACATAACCTTCTCTCCAGATCTCGGATTTGCAAAAAAAGAAAAAATACTCAAACATTAAAGCGTTATTGCTGATTGGCCGTTCTTATCTCGTTGTGATGTTTCTGTTCTCTCCGCGGCTCTGTGCAGCAATTTGTGACCCTTGGGTGATGGGCGCTCCTGAAATACAATTATTATTTTTTTTATATGATAAATGTTACATTAGGCCATTTCCCAATATATGTATTATAAACACTGATCATTTTAAATTTAAAAATTATCGTTGCAAATCTGATCATATTTCACATGTTCTCAGTGATGTGTATATATTTAAAACACCCCCAAAAAAATTTATTGTTGCTGATTTTCCGTTCTAGTGCCATTGTTGTTGACGTGCCGTTTTCTCCGCAGCTGTGTGCAGCGCTTTGTGACCGTCGGGTGAAAAGTGCTCTTTAAATGCAATTATTATGTTGGGATGTCATTCCACCATGATGGTACCGGGGTAGCAGTGGTGGTGTTTATCTCTGTTGAGATCCCGGAGCCAGACACATTTCACAATTTGTCCAGTTTTGCAAAAGCCACACATACTGGTGGCAAAATATGCAAACAGGTGGCGATTATGCAGGTGTTAAGATCCTAACACCTGCATAATCGCCAGAAACGGTAAAACCTGTCCTACTTTTATTGATAGGGAATTGTTTGGGCCAAACGGCTTTTCGTATTTGAACATTCATTTTTGCCCCTGTTTTCGCCTTCAAATTATTGTGCAACCCTTTGGTCAGTTCAGCCGATGTTTAATCGGATGGTAACTTTACATGAAGGATTTGTTCCTGTCGGACGATCTTATCGGATCATTTTAATGAGCGTTGAAACTCCCCCCTCTTGTTACAGAGAGACGGACAGACAGAACTAATACTTCAGTGCAGTCAAGCTTAGTCGGATGGCGCGCGTAAAAATAAATAAACGCGCAGACCCATCCAACGTCCCGGCCATTCATATGCGGTAATATCCTCGTAACTGCCAAGAGAAGGAATTATAATCATAAGCCTAAACTGCCGTCCATCCTGCACTCTTTTGTCGTTGTGCCCGTCCGTAACGATTCATTAAATCACAGCAGAACCACTTTAAGCTTCGCCGCTTTGAGCGAAAACAAAACGCCACTGGTGCTCCTTGAGGGGCCCAGGACGGTGCGGCTGTTGACGGCCGGCTCCTTGGCTGGCGATGAGAGGCTACGCGTTGCCATGCGTTCAGACCCCATCTGCTTCGCGCGCGTCTCCCGGCGGGCAAACTGCGTTAGCCAACGGCCAACTCAATTTGTCCGTTTGGCCGGCTCTGTGGCCTAATGGTTAGAGCGCTCGCCACTTAGTGTCCGCTCGGCAAAGGTCAGATTCCTGCTGGCGGTGAGGTCTGGAGTCTACGCTCGTGCTTGGTTCTCCCATGCAGGAGTTCTGAAGACACCGGCTAAAGAAGGGCGGTGGCACTGAGCCGTAAAATTCTGCTCCAATACCTCCAACCATTGGGAGGCAACCGGCCAACCTGGATCAACTTGGATGCCAGCTCTTTCACAACAACAGTCATAGGTGGGATGGAGGAAGCTTCACGGGCAGCCAGCTCCAACCCACCAGATGCGCGCCAGCATATTGCAATGGTATCGGCCAGTTAATGATTGAATGTGACTTTAGCTGTGAGTGGAAACTCGGATGGGGAAACCCATGCTGAAACAGGTGGAGAAAACGCATACGCCACGTAGAACGGTGCCCGAGGTGGCACTCGAACCACCTCGGGCAGGAGCCTCTCTCCTTGAGGTGCATATGCTGCCACTACGCCATCTTGCCGCCCGGAGAACAGCAACTCAGCGGTGGAACGCAAAGCGCGGAGCACGCGCGCACAGCCGGGCAACCCGGAGGTGCAGGGGAGTGTGCGCGTCGCTCTCGTGACTCGCGAGGCACGCGTGTGCGCCAAGCCGCGGTTATTGTGCCGTCCGCCTGTGTGACGCGCGTGCGCGTGTACTGACTAGCGAGCGTGCGGTGCAAATAATTATAGGTTTCCACGTTCAGAATAAATATTCCGTGCATCGGCGGGAGCTGGAACCAGGCAAACGTGCCAGCGTGTAATTAATGTGCACGATGGAACTTGCAGTGAGGCCCCTGTGCCTGACATCGAGAGATTGAGGCCGTTTGACACTCAGGAATTACTTTTTTTTTTCAGTTTTGAGTCGCATGTTACGCATCTGTTTGAGCGGTGGCGTGGTTGGTTGGCTTAATTTAGAATGGCCATGTCAAGCACTCGACACAACTGTCCCGAAAGAGCAGGTCTTTAAGAGCGATTCCAAGATGCGGGTCGGCATAAACTCCACCAAGTCAGAATAACCAATTCGGCTGCGAAATCAGCATTTGTTTCAGTCCTCTCGAACACTGGCAAGTTTTATGAGGCCACAAAGACAAAACACGCGAGAACCACGTTTAATCGTAGATGGCGGCTCGGGAATTGAACTCCGCGAACACCAGCCAGCGGTGTTGGTTCAGCGCTGCGTGATTGGGGCCTTTCGCCATCTCCCTCGAGCCCGGCACATCGGCACAATCGGCGCATCGTCTTCCGGGGGGGTGGCGTGCGAGATGATCGTTTGCGTTGGGATATCTCCGCGTGCTCTGTCAAATTCACTGCTCGCACAAGACACGTCCGTTTATCACGCGTGACACTGGCCCCACACACGAGCACGCGGGCGACTTTTAACCCCTTAACGAACGCTGCGATGCGATCTCGCCGCAGCCCGAGAACTCGCGGACGGTATCTCGTGTATTGCCGTCAATCGTCCGGCGGGCCTAGTGGATGGGGTCGGAGCGCTTGAACCTTCCAGCCGGTGCAAGGCCAGCGTCGTTTGTGCGGACCCACGACGGTGTTTGCCGCACGGAAAACCTAGGCCTCGTCGAAGGAATGTGGACTTCAAACCGCCGGTAGATTTTCCACAGCAGTCCCCCCCCCTCCAACCCCCTGCGGATGCGCGATGCGACGCGTTTCGTTTGCGCCGGGCGACTCGGAGTTTGATATGCGTCAAGCTCAGCGGACACGGCGGCATCTGCTTGCGCTAACCGGCGCAAGCACCGTCCGCTGCGTCTGGTGAGCCTGTCGCTTGCCATTGACAGCCTTGCCTTATTCAGAAAGCCACCGGTGTTATTTTTATTATTACTACCAGCGGACTTTTTGAAGTGAATTAATATTATCGTAGCCACATGTAGCGTTGCGCTTTGCGACCAGTCGCTCCGCCGGCGTCGTGTCGCGGAGTGGAAGGTGGAGTGGTATACCAACACTCGCCCGGGGCTCACAATGGCCCGACTCGCCCGTCGTGTTTAATCACAAGCGTGGCTTGAACCCCAAAAGAAGCTTGACCACTGTCTCTATCTGTTATGCAGGAGGCCCGTTGCTATGCATTGTTTCATCACACGGCTGTTCTCTGTAACACCCTCCGACTCCCCATGTGTGTGAACGCCGTGCTTTTAGGGCGGTGTTATTGACGACGCGTTGTGCATTTCTGGAACTAATTGGAATTGTTGTTGGTGCCACAACCCTTTGGCCATCACTTCCTTCTGCCAGGTCCCACAGCTGTCATGTACTCAACAAGTGACCTTTGCAAAGTTCGCTCTCTCATCATTGCCACCATCTGGCTTTTGCATCCATTCTTCGGTGACTTGCACGAGCGCTCGTAATTATGGGTTTTCTCTGCCTGCATAGTAATTATCGTGAAGCTACGGCGCACTGTTACATATTACAATAATCACGAGTTCAGTTGGAAATAGCATTGTTCTTGAACATTACATTAATAGTTAATTAACACTGCACCACTGTGGCATTTGGAAAAGAAATAAAGCCCATTTGAAATTATGCCGTTTTCCAGGTGATAAGTTTTATGGTTTTTGTGAATATGTAAGTGGCCAAACTGTTCAATGTGCATGAGTACTATGCGTTAGTTGATAAAAGCCTAGGTGGCACGGTGGTGGCGTGAGTAAGCGCTGCTGCCTGACAGCAAGAAAAGCCTTGGTTCAACTCCAAGCTCGTGCCACCTTTCAGCGTCAAATTTGC
>JAZEWT010000028.1:7588002-7598955 GCA_036362905.1 Mordacia mordax
CACCGTGACTCTATATAGGATTAAGCGGTTTCAGATAATGAGATGAGGCTTGAGCAGTACGACGGCATAGCCGCTGATTGCGAACCCTCGCCTGTGAGGCCAGCACGGCACGAGAGAGCGGCGCTCTAATGTCTGTTCTTTCGTGCCTTCCGACTCGTCTTATTCTGTCTAGGTTTGCGCGCGCGCGCGCGCGGCTCTTCGCACTCTGCCCGGTGAGCCGAGGGGTTCGAATCTCGCTCACGCTCAACATCAGTGACGATTTAACGAACCGGTCCTGGCTATTCCCCCTCCCCCCCCCCTCCCCGCCAGGTCGACTCGGCCTCAAATGAATACCTGGTGCGGCGAGTAAACATTGCCGCAAAGGAGACAAAGGTGGCCCGGGCGTGGTGCTGGCCATCCACCCCTCTTGTGCCGTGCTGACCTTCGTAGGTGCTTACT
Source organism: Mordacia mordax (assembly GCA_036362905.1). Taxonomy (NCBI): domain Eukaryota; kingdom Metazoa; phylum Chordata; class Hyperoartia; order Petromyzontiformes; family Petromyzontidae; genus Mordacia; species Mordacia mordax. The sequence goes on from JAZEWT010000028.1 coordinate 7,588,441, forward strand.
AACTGCACTTAACCGCTGGAGTCTCTTAAGGCCATACAGGGAGTCTTGCCTGTTGTACTGTATAGTACTGTACAGTACAAAAGGCCTGCGAAGCGGAGTTGGATTCCCATCCACTGCAAACATCGCGAGCGAGTAATGTATTAAACCAGTGCTGAACCTCCCCTAGGTCAAGGTAGACTTAAATGAGTACCCAGTTCATTGTGTAAGCATCTGCACTGGGTACACTGAGGCAGCTGGGCATGGTGCTGGCCACACCACACCCTCAGGCGCTTTCCTGGCCCTAATAGATGCTTTCTAAAAGCACTTGCCACATCACCCTGCATGGCTATAGAGAGAAACTTTTTTGTCTTTGTGTTGATATATATATACACGTACGTACACACAGCTGCCCGATTGTGGTTGGAGACAAATGGGCGAGTGCACTCTCCTCCTCAATTACTCCCACCTCACGATAAAATAACTCCAAACCATTTTTTTTTTAAAGACAACAAAGATTCAAAAGCCAAGAAAAGGAAACAGTGCTTTGCGAACACACACTGCTCTACCTTTTCAAGATCAGTTTGCCCAAAACAGTTTTGGCTGGAAACGCTGCTTGTTTGAACGGGACCACTTCCCTCTTGACGGCAGTGTCGGATTCTACGCTATTTTGTCACGGGAATCGCTTGAAGTTTTGGCGGGTGGGCAGAGGTCAAAGGGGCACGGCGCGTAACGGCGGAGAGGACGGCAGCCGTGCTTTTCGTACGTGGAATGCGGGGCATGAGCCTGGACCTTCCCGTAGCTGATGTCCACCGCCGTGCTCTCGCGGCGAGTCTGCTGGTGCAGCAGCGCTGTCTTGCGCTCTCGTATGGCCGATGTGGGTGCTGAGCAGTGGCTTGGGTGATTGGTGATTGCGTGTGACCATCAGTTGCGGGGCCTAGAGAGTCGGCTTGCTGCGCTTGAGAAATTGGTTTAATCACGGCTACCTGTACAGATTCAAACTGAGGATCTCGGGTGTAACCGGCTCGGTCATGTGACCTCTCCAGCTCAGAAGGTCACAAATTCAAAAGTCCATCCGTGCATCAGATTCGCGCATCATCTCCAATGGGAGGGTCTACAAAATTACTTCCACTTTGTAAGCAATCAATGGATCATAATTTTCCTGTCGTGGAAGATTTTGCGTGTTCCCAAAGAATCCCAGAGCTGTCACCTGGAGTCTAGCACTCCTGCTAGGGTCTCCCTCGGTGAATAGGTTTGGGGGGGGGAGGTTCCAGACAAACAACGATTGAAAGACCCTCCACCTAAAGGAGGTTGGTGGCAGAAAGGGCATCTGGCCATTAAATTCTGTTCCAATACCCCCACCGTTGGAGGGGGGGGCAACCGGGCTACCCAAGTCAGCCTGGATAACAGCCGTTGAAACCAACAATAACAAGCAATCAATGGTGGATTGCTCATCGAGTGAGGTCCACCCCTGCCACTGGAATGTGGAACTTCCGACATGCTCTCACGGGTCTCCAACTGCGGCGACGCAACCCGAGCTTGCTTTGAGCAGCAAGGCACTTTGTCTTTGATTTTTAAATTCACGTCACCACTTGCGGTCGGTTTTGAGAATACGCGATATCACAACACTAACCACCGCTTGGCCTTCAAGCCCTCACCGATGGTAATTCTAGTGGCACGGCCCAGAAAGCTCACCGAACCCCAATCAGAAACTGCGCGGATAAAAGGACCTGGCTCGGTGTCTTGTTTTGATTTGGCCTTCACCTGCTGCTTTGATTAGCAGCAATTGGTGAAAAATGTAAGCAGAGAATTCTGAAAGACAGGCAGAGAAAGAAAGAAGCTGATTTGGAATTCACCGAGTGGTATGGGGCTGGGGGGTTTGGGGCATTGTTGCTTGTGTTGCTTTAGCCTGCGTGCTTTTTCAATGCATTCCAAAATCTGCGTCTAGCAGCCCGGCATTTATCAACTGTGGCAGTGTTGCTAATGTGTCTAGTGTCTGAAAGTGCATGGAAGGGATTTGCGCTGCCCGCTAGGATTATCTGTGTGATTGAACTGTGTTTTTTTTTCTCCATTTTTCGGTAGACCTCCTACGTACGCGTCTGAAACCTGACCCGTATCTTCCTGTGCGTCTGCCCTCTACTCCCACTTCTACCCTGTCTTCCTACCCCCGTGCCCTTTTTTTTTTACGTTCCACACACCGTGCTCTTCTGCCGGCCGAGCTCTTGGCCAAGAGCGATTTAACAGACATAGCGTCTGGGTGTAAAAATACCCCCGCAAGTCGGGTCTCACGCCACGAAAATTACTATCGAAGATGTCCGGCAGAGGAAGCGAGTAACTTAAAAAAAACAATTCAACGTCAAATATCTGGAGTGTCTTCCGTGCTCAAACAAGTGCCGAGGTGGCAGTAATCTGTGTTGGTGGTCCTGGGCCACTCGTGAAGAATTTGACGTTCTTATGGAAAGGCCCAGGATACCAGGCCAGATTATCCCAACGGATGAAATCTCTTTTGAATGGATGACAATGTGAGCTGACCCTTACAAGTTTCAAGTTTGTCTTTAAAAAATCCATTGCCATGAGAGATCTCGGTTACTAATGTGAGACTGCCCATTTCCTTCCGGTCCTGGAACGAAAAAAAAATCACTCGAGTCATCTCCGAAGCAGTTTCACCATGTGCTTATCATCTTACCTGCAGAGTAATAATATACAGGGCTGACCCTCTGAGATGACCCATGCAGAAATTGTTGAAAAAGCACATTTTTACAAACATTTTCCGCCATCGTTTTTGACCGATTTAATAGCACAAACCTCACGAGACTTGATAAAAACCTGGTTTAATCTCTCGTAGGAGTACGAGATTTAAACCCAGGATGTCGGCAGCACCGCTTCATTGCTACTGTAACATCGACATAATGAGCCCAACGAGCCACCCGGTCGCCTCCCCTGAAGAATTATTTAAGCGTTTTATTTTAATTCATAACCGCGCACAGTGTTAGTTCAACGTCAAAGGTTGTTGTTCGAAGAGACATCGACTCAGAGGGTGCAAATATATCGCAGAAAGGCGGGGGAGGGGGAAGGTAGCCATTAGTCACATTTACCGCACACTGTGTCTTGTTTATTAGGGTGTGATTGGCCAATTATTGAGCTTTTTTAATCTCATCTCATCTCATTGTCAGAAACCGCTTTGTCCTATACAGGGTCGCGGTGAGACGGAGCCTATCCCGGCAGACACAGGGCGCAAGGCAGGGATACACTCACGATGGGACGCCAGTCAATCACCGGGCACAGCAGGCAATTTAGTCTGCAAACTAATTAAACCTATGCAGCAGTATGTTTTTTTGGACTGTGCGAGGAAACCGGAGTGCCCGGCGAAAACCCACGCGGACACGAGGAGAGAACTTGCAAACTCCCACACAGAAAGGCACCCGAGCCGAGATTCGAACCCGGGACCGTCTTGCTGTGAGACGACAGCGCTACCCACCGGGCCACCGTGCCGCCAGCTTTTTTTTAATCATAGGAGGAAACTAAAGTATGCGAAGAAAACCCACGCAGAACAGGGGGACAACGCACAAACTCCACACGGAAAGGCGCATCCGAGGTGGGAATGGGACCGCCTGGGGGCAGGAGCGTCTTTCCATGAGACGCCCACCACTGCGCCACCTTGCCACTCACTGACCCGATGGGGTGAAAAGTACATGACTCGGTGCGAGGCATTCGTGTAGAACGTTTGTCAATGCAGTCGAGACCCAGGATCTCAGGGAATGGCCAGGTGGCGCTGGTGTTTAGAGTTGCGTACCATTGGGCCGTCGATGCCGCCAGTCATGCCTTCGGGATAGATAAAACAAACGTCGAGATGTCGGCGTGGCCGTTTGACCTCACCACCACGGCACCTCACTGCAAGCGCGATCTCCCCTCCGCCAAATCCTGCCTCGCGGTTAGACACGCAGTGACCCCCGCGACCTGCCCCTCATGCTCTCCCACCGTCGGCTACGCGGTCTTCAAATTGGTTGACTGATTCTGGAACATCTCGGGGCAGCGGAGGGCAATTTATTGAGGACATTTAACCTAGTCCAGTCTGGTCTGCCTAATTATATCGACAACACTTACCTGCCAGGTTGTGCAGTGCTTGTGTTGCTTATCCTGCATTGTCATGTCATATTGCGATTGTCCAGCTCAGATGCCTGCATTCAGTCCAAACGACTTCCAATCAACTGTAAGTTTTGATGAAACGCCTGCCACTGTGCGGGGCAAGCTGACGACTGTCGTCCTGTGGAGAGATTGCCGGCCGCCAGACGATGGTGGGATTTTCCACAGCAGGACCGATAGCGGCAAGCGAGCGACCGCCCTCCATTTGGCGAGGGAGGGAGGCGATGGCTCGGTTTTGATTGCGCGCGTCTTGTTCAGAAGACATTTCTTCGCATGGACTAAAATAAAAAAAAATATGCGACGGAAGCGGGCTTCGTTCACACGCTGCCATTTTACAGATCGCTGCCATACGCTGGACGTGCTTTCGTTTATCGACTGTATTTTTTGTAGCTTCACACGTGCGCTTAGTCAATGGAAGCGTTACCTCCGTGCCATTATTGACTCTTGCCTTTAAGAAACACTGTGCCACTTTTGTCTTACACCGATATGGAATTCACTTCCCCGCATTTGCCATTCATCGTTGGCCTAATTTCGTGACATCGCGATCGTACGCTTGGGAAAGATGGAGGTGTAGCTTGCAATTATTTGGACACTCATACTCTTGACAGAAGGGACCCGGAGAGCCGCTCGAAGAGGGGTTTTGCCCTGCTCTTCCACACTGGCCAGACGTATTTTTCAATCGACGGGAGTACCCACACTTTTCCCCACCGCGCACATTTTTTCCGATCCACTTAACCGCGATGAACCCGCTCGCACCGCTGCGCGGACGGAGGCGGAGAGAGATTTGAGTGAGAAACCTTTTGACATGAGTTCGACCCTTCCGATCGAAGCGGGAACCCCCTCTGGATTACAAAACACCGCCTTGCCAACCATGAGCCTGCAGCTGCATCCCCTACACCCTTGATTGTGCGCCCTATATATAACACCTCCGAGGCCGTTGTGTAATTAACACCTCTTTCCAAGGCGAGGAGAGTGACGCGGCTTCGAGGCGATTGATATCGACGCGGAGTCGCATTTCGCGCAGCCTTGGCGTTTGTGGCTTCTGACTCCGCGACGATCACCGGAGGGCGACGTCACGCGCCGTGCCCTCGCGCTCCGACGCGAAGGTTAAACGGCCCGCGCGGGTCGGCTCCCGTCTCCCCCGCGCGGCGGACTCGTCCGCCCGCCCGCCCGCGCGCCCGCACCTCACCTCCTCCTCCTCCTCCTCTCCTCTCCGCGGAGCCGCGTCGGCGTGCGCCTTGGGAAGGGGGGGGGAATGAACAAAAACCGCGTTCATCGGGGTTCTCTGCGTCGCCCTGCTTTTCTCATATCATCTAATTGTCAGAAACCGCTTAGTCCTGCGCAGGGTCGCGGTGAGCCGGAGCTATGTCCCGGCAGACACAGGGCGCAAGGCAGGGATATACCGACGATGGGACGCCAGTCCATCGCCGGGCACTGCGGGGCAATTTAGCCTGCGAGCCAATCAACCTATGTAGCAGCATGCTTTTTGGACTGTGGGAGGAAACCGGAGTGCCCGGCGAAAACCCACGCGGACACGGGGAGAGAACATGCAAACTCCACACGGAAAGGCACCCGAGCCGAGATCCTAACCCGGGACCTTCTTGCTGTGAGGCGACAGCGCTACCCACTGGGCCACCGTGCCTCCCTGATCTGGTTGTCTCCCCAGAAATTGTCCCGATGTCGTGATGCGGGACCCTCCCGCGCACAGTCTCGAGAGCCATTGAGGCTTTCCCTGGGTCATTAGGGGTCACTGTTGTGAAGCGTTTCAGTGCTCGATGTAACTGTTTGGGAGGATTCGCTGCTACCGGGTCAGTCTCACTATTCATGTCGCCCATCCTGCATCCAAAGTTTGCAAGCTCACTGGGTACTTTCTCCTGTGATAATAAACAGTCATAGTCATAAACATACGACAAATTTTGACCTCCCACAGGGGTGCTCATTTTATCAGCTCTGAAAAGATGATGAGCTGAGTTTGACCCCCAACCACAATTTGAACTTGGGACCTTCCGATTTCGAATAAATCATTCTAACCAGATTACTTTTAGCCCTAAGCCACTGGTGTAAATTCCTTATTTTGACGACCCTGGAGGAATGATGAGATGACTCAACTGCAACACTCAACGGGGATTTGGACGCATAGACAAATGATTGCGAGCTGCTTGCTTCCGCCGCTGAGCCACCTGGACAGTTATGTCACATGTAATCACACGTGTCCCATTTTGACGTCAACGTTTGAATGTGACATATGCAACATATCAGGGTCTCTCTCGTCCTTCAGGGTTTTGACCAGTCTTGTATCCATCAACTCTCTTCCTGGATGTTGGCTCTCTTCCGACCTGCGCCTGCTCGGGAACATTTGTCCCTGCCATGTTTGTTGAATAATTATTTTTTTTTCTGCTGACTTTTTGTCCTAAAATTTATCGCTACTGTTTGACTTAAAGTTGAACTGTCCTGATGTTGTTGTTGACATGCCGTTCCCAAAAAAACGTTATTGTTGCTTATTTTCCGTTCTCTGTTGTTGTTGTTGGCGTGCCGTTCTCTCCGCAGCTCTGTGCAGCGCTTTGTGACCCTCGGGTGACAAGCGCTGTATAAATTCAATTATTATTATTATTGCTGTTGAGAATTCATTCTGAACACCGATGGCTGGAACCTCGACTCAAACCTGGGTCTCACCGCTGTTGTCTCAACTGCCCCACAACTGCCCCACAACTGCCCCACGGGACTTCTGGGCCACCAAGGGGACAGGCGGCTAATATTAGCGCCACTTGTTTGCACAGTTGCCACACGTTGCAACTGATTAAGTGCCCAAACCTGGCTTGCAACATCCCCAATGCTTACGGCTTCCTCGGGCCCACGTGTACATCTGCACAATTGCAGCTGAGCCTGGCTTATTAAATGTGTTCCCAAATCTGGAGGGTGGTCTGTGCGAACCAGCGGTCCTCTCCTTTGGTTTGTGTTAACAGAGTACCAGCCTTAGGGCGATCTTGTTCCAAGCATTTAACACCTTCTTCCGACGTCTTTTGTAGGTGACGTTTTTTTGCTGGCGTGACTGTTTAGACTTGTATTTCTTTCCTAATGCCCTTTTGTGAGCGTCTGTCGTTTTAATAAGCATCATCAATAAGTGGGAAGTAAATCCGAAATAAATGATGAAAGCCTTGATGTTGTGGAGATACGATTTGTGCCTGTGAATACTTCAAACCTGTTACCCTCTGTGATTATATGCGTACAAACACTTGCTATATTATATATAGATTTGGCAGTGTGATGTTCATTCATGTGCCGCCCTTGGCTGCCTTGTTTCTTTTCTTGACTCGTATGAACATTTTGTCTCTGCATTAACGTCGTATTGTATGTTGTCCCTTTGCCGGAAATTTTAGGGCCTTGTTTCGATTGACAATCACAGTGGCCTAGTGGGTAGCGCTGTCGCCTCCTCACAGCAAGATGGGCCCGTGTTCGAATCTCGGCTCAGGTGCCTTCCTGCGTGGAGTTTGCATGTTCTCTCCCCGTGTCTGCGTGGGTTTTCTCCGGGCACTCCGGTTTTCTCCCACAGTCCAAAAAACATGCTGCTGCATTGGTTAATTGGCTTGCAGACTAAATTTCCCACAGTGCCCGGTGATCGACTGGCGTACCATCGTGCGTATATCCCTGCCTTGCGCCCTGTGTCTGCCGGGATAGGTTCCGGCTCACCGCGACCCTATACAGGACTAAGCGGTTTCTGACAATAAGATGAGATAATCTTTGTATTTCCTGAAAGGTACCCGTATGTTGTGTAACTTGCATATTGAGAGCGTGTGCATTTCAGCATGTGCTTGCTGAATATATATATTAATAGTGATCAGCGTATCGGGAATACAAATGTGTACCAGGCGTGGTGATGTCCACCCACCCCCCTCGTGCGGAATGCTGACCTTTGTAGGTGGTACTCGCTGATAACCTTTGACCCTACAGTCTGTTAAGTCTCTACAGAGATCTTTATCTTTTTACCGTGCATTATTTGACGCCACGAGGCACCCTTACAAGTTAGATGTTCCAGGTCAAGGGATTCTTATGTCATCTCCTTGTCAGAAACCGCTTAGTCCTGTACAGGGTCTCGGTGAGCCGGAGCCTAATCCGGCAGACACAGGGCGCAAGGCAGGGATATATCCACGATGGGATGCCAGTCCATCACCGGGCACTGTGGGCAACTTAGTCTGCAAGCCAATTAACCTATGCAGCAGCATGTTTTTTGGACTGTGGGAGGAAACCGGAGCACCCAGCGAAAACCCACGCGAACACGGGGAGAGAACATGCAAACTCCACACGGAAAGGCACCCGAGCCGAGATTCGAACCCCGAGACCTTCTTGCCGTGATGCGACAGTGCTACCCACTGGGCCACCGTGCTACCCAGCTCAAGGGATTTTCATGGTAAAATATTTATCTACGTGTGAAAAAAAATATATATATATACGGATTATTATTGGGGCAAAAGGGAATAGGGGTTGCCCATCGATTACCTGGCTCAGAATTATTTCCACCTGGATTGGGGAATCATAGGCACTTTCATTAAACTACTAAGTTCTGCTGCCTGAACTGGAGAAAGCTGACCCCCCTTCCCATCCTCTCTGATGGAATCGATAGGTAAGTCAAAGGATAAAGTTAGTAACATTTAATTTGGCTTGGCTGGTGCCCTGTAAAATATTAATTACAGCGAGGTATCACTGTAGTTGAGCATATTTATTATTTATAGCTGTGGGTGCCCTTTAGGGAGACCCCTGTCCGCCATATAAATATGGAATTTCCACCACTGGTTCAAGGTCTCGGTGCCACCACACGCTTGGTGACACCGGGGCACTTGGATTTCTGATTTGAGAGAAAAAAAATGGGAATTGATGTTGGTAACGCTTTTTATTTATGATGTACAGCCTAAGGGATCATTTTTTTGCCAGTACACAGATGATGAAAAGAGCGAAAATGTTTTAAGCTTCTCGGTTGCCTTTTGGCAGCTTGGTCCGAGACGGGTGAGACGAGAGCACAGAGAAAGCTGTCTTTGTGAATCACTCCCGTTTCAAGCACGATGCCTATACTCTTTGCATGTTTTGCCACAGTCATGCGTGGTTATTGCACGTTTCAAGGTGTCTCTTTGGTATTTAAACATTTTGAACGCCTGTATTATTTCCAGAAAGCTAAAACTTTTTGCTCGTTTTCCATGAAATATACAGCCTACACGTTCTGTTGCATCTACGATTGGCAGCTGCCAGTGCATGACCTCCGTTCGTGTCCAACACGTTCGCTGGACAACGGAGCTGATTGTCACTTCGACACAGTTGGAATGCACAGCAGAATTTGTGTACAGAGGACACTTATTCAGGTGGATTTTGATTAGAGTTTTGAAATGTGAAGGCAACCAAGAACAGGGAGGAGTGATTTTTGAGAATTGAATTTTGAGATTTAAAAAGTACCAAAAAAACTACCCGTAATCATAACCTTCTTGTGGTGGACTGGTTTGTGTGTATCATGACTCCTAGAGCTATGTCGCTCTTGCCTTGGTGAACAGGTCTGGAGTCTAGCACTCCTGCTTTGGTCTCTCTTGCTGAACAGGTTTGGAGTCGAGCACTCCTGCTAGGGTTTCCCTTGGTGAACAGGTCTGGAGTCTAGCACTCCTGCTAGAGTCTCCCTTGATGAACAGGTCTGGAGTCTAGCGCTCCTGCTAGGGTCTCCATTGGTGAACAGGTCTGGAGTCTAGCACTCCTGCTAGGGTCTCCCTTGATGAACAGGTCTGGAGTCTCGCGCTCCTTGATGAACAGGTCTTGGGTGCGAGGTTACAGCCGAATAACGATCTGAAGACCCTCCGATTAACATCAGTTGGCATCAGCAAGGGTCACGAAATAGCCTTCCAATACGTCTACCATTGGGGGGGCATCCGACCAACCGGGGCCCACCGGGTTCAACCTGGATTATCGGCCATTTAAACCGGCAACAAAAAGACTAATCTGACCAATGTGCATTGACTAATGAGCCACCAACAGTAAATATTACACATTTAATAACGTCAAGACGAGCAGGCTTTATGTTTATGCCAAATCTGACAGAGCGATAGCCAGTATTTACAATCCAGCTGAATTGGATGCCTGTGAACTTTCATTTGCATGTCTTCAGTTTTAGTTTTTTAAACGCAGCCTCAGGGTTGGCTTTCTTCACTTTCAAGGGAAGAGCTTTCCACAAATTGTAACCCAATTAGTTAATGATGTTTGTGAACAAGCAGCATGTTTTCACTTGTGCTTCTACATCTGCTAATGCATTCCCGACCTCCTCGTTTGACGCGTTCGTAACATTCGCTTTTGTTTAGGCCCACGGCAGATTCACAATTGTTAAATCGAAAAGCGTGTCCTGCGAGCGCCCTTCAGCATTTGCTTGAC